>LPNX010159027.1:210226-258507 GCA_001517045.1 Pseudotsuga menziesii | reverse complement strand
CGCCCCCCGCCCCCCCCGCCCAAATGATAGAGGCATTTGTAGCAGATTTAAGTGGATTCCTAATCCACTAACATATAACAACACTTAATATACTTGGCTTTGAGCACATTAATCCACAACCCATCCCCAAATAGTCCTCTCTAGAAACTTTTTAAGCTTAATGCATAACTAAACCAGTCAAGATGCTTCAAACCCCGCCCTGCCATCTTTTTAGGTAATGAAATACTTTCCCTTGAAGTTAAATGATACTTTTGTGAGCCAAGGTTGCCTAGCCACAAAAAATGGAACACTCTCTTCCTAATATTTTTTATAACAGAAACTAGAATCATAGCAAGAGAAAGCCAATACACAGGAAGACTTTCTAAAACCGATTTTTCCAAAATGAATATTCCACCGATATTTAGGAATCTGTAGGTCCAATTACTGATCCTCTTTTCTACTTTTGGGATCAACCAGTTCCAATCCTCTTTCGTAAATCATTTTGGTTTCAAATAATAACCAGGATATTTGAATCCATCTTCCAATTTTGTCATTTTATAAGGAAATAATTGTGATATTTGTTAAACAAGAACATATACTTCTGAGGAATGACAACCATCCCATAAGCAACACAAAAAATGTTAATTAAGGAAAGTTAGCACTCCCATTCAGTCACAAACCCCTTTCCAAAAAATAAGACATCATCAACAAAAAGCAAATGAGAGATAAAAAGAGAATGTGAAATTCTAATTCCTTTGATCTTCTTATCTATCTTAGCAACATCAATGAGTCTATTGAGACCGGCCAAAAAAGGAATAGTAGAGGGGACAATAGACATCCTTGACAAATTCCTCTACTACATTTGAAAAAGGAAGTAGGAGAACCATTAACTAGGATGGCAAAATTTGTCAAAGATATAGATATCATGGTCCAGTTTGTAACTTTGACTAGGAGACCAATATGGATCAGAACAAATCTCAAAAATGTCCAATCAACATGGTCGTAAGCTTTAATCAAATCCATTTTGAGTATAAAATCTTGAATATGTTGGTTGTGGAGCCTAATCTTCCATATGCCGAGATATTATTCAGTTGTGTTTGTACCCCAGATGTACTGTACACTCATTCCCCTTGCCTTGGGGTCGAGGCACTGCCCCAAAAAAGGGGGTTCAGGGGCAATGCCTCTGAGACACGGAGGTTCCGGAGCAAAGCCCCCGAGAAACGGGGGTTCGAGGGCGGACCCCCCGAGAAATTTTTTTGGGATGTGTGTCGGCCAACAGTTTTGCGGACCCATGGTATTGGGTTAATCGTAGTATTTTCCCATGGTATTTCCCCTATAAAAGAAAGCATTGTAACACGACTGTGTATGGTATTATTTTGTATTGGAAGATAGACTATGAGAGCGTGAAGAGGAAGTGCAGCGGTTTTGCTGTAGGTTGTATCCCTTCATCTTTCTAGACTGTAATAAAAGGACTGGCAATTTCTTTGTGGACGTAGCCCATCGTTTGGGTAAACCACGTTATATTTGTGTCTCTCTATGATGTTTTAATGTGTTTTGCATCTTGTTTAATGATTTAACTGTATATGTGTTATTGCTTTGCGGTCCTGTTTTCTAACATAATATTCCAGGTCTTAATAGTATGAAGACTTTCTTGAGCCACTCCAGCCACATCAAGTATCTGCCTATTAGATAGAAATCTTAATTGTTCCTTGGAGATATTTTTTCCAATATAGGTTTGATCCAGTTAGAAATGATCCTGGTGATGACTTTATAACTCAAATTGCATAAGGATATAGGTCTTTAATAATTAAAATACTCAGGTTTGTCCTTTTTGGGACTTAACAAAATGAAAGTAGCATTCATATTTCCAGGCACATACCCAAATATCCTAGATTCTTCCAAAGCTTCCATTGAGTCATGACCCACCGGATCATAAAAGTGAAGAAAAAACTCCATAGTCCACCCATCTAGGCTAGGGCTCTTTGCCTTTGCAAACTTGTTTAATACATATTTGACCTCGTGAGAGTTAATAACTACCCCAATTTTGTGCCCTTCTCATTACTGAAGAATCTAGGATAGTGCCTCAAAACTTGCACTTGGTCGACTAACTTGTGAGATTCACTCTACTAATAAATATCCTTAAAGTGTTTGATGACTACCTCTTCTAAATACTTTGATCACTCATGAGATCACCATCCTCATCCTTCAAATCCCAAATAGCATTATTGTTTCTTCTATGATTGACATAACTATGGAAAACCTTAGAATTATTATCTCCATGAGTTAACCAAGTAGCTCAGCTTAAGTCTCCAATTTTCTTCATCCTCCCTCAAGATCTTAGCCTTCTTTGTTTCAAGTCTGGTCAATTTTTCCTTTCTTGAAGATGAAAAATAATTATCATCCATCAAAATTGAGAAGTCTTTAATCTCCTTTTCTATCTGAATCGGTTCTTTTTTGTTTACTGTTTTCTTCTCTTCGTCCTATTTGGACACATATTTTTTAAGTAACATAAGTTTTTTCACTAATCTCAGCATCATAGTCAAATGATCAATCTGATAGTAAGAACCCCATTTGATCTTAACCAACTCATATAATGTTGGTTCCTCCAGCAAAGTGTGACTGAATTTGAATGGGTAATGCACACTTTTATACTCAAAATACAATTGTAATACAATAGGTTTATGATCTATACCCATGTAGGAATAGCCCAAGATCTAAACCTCCCCATAATATCATGCAATCCTTCAGACATCAGAAACCTATCAATCCTCTTAGCAATACTAGCATTCCCAATTCTCCCATTTGACCAAGTTGGAACCATTACACTTGGAACAACATCAAACAATTTAGCATTTTCAAAATTTTCCCTAAAATAATTTGCTAAAGGATCAACCACGTTTATGGAAAGTTGAAGACAAAGTTAAGTTGAGATCACCTGCTAAAATTAGGGAAGGATCATTTAGCAAACCAGAGTGTACAATGTTATCCCAAAACACCATCCTTTAGTTATAAGGCCCATAAACATTCAAAATTCTGACAATTCTATCAAGACCACAAATCCTCCCATCAATAAGCGAACCTCCAATAATAGACAAATGCTTGAAATCAACCATAGTTGGATTCCAAATTGTGAGAGTCAACAAAGTTAAATCAATTACTTTCCTTACCATGCAATCAATGAAAATTTAGAGAGAAGGGTGAAGCAAACCTTCGAATAAGTTTCTTTGTGAACTAGCTTTAATGTAGAGCATGAAACAATGGATTCAAGTAAAGGAACCTCATTTATGAACTTGTACATAAATATAAGAATCAACCAGCACTACAAATCTCTCCTACTATTAGTAGCTTGAATGATTAGTATTCAATTAATGGGAAGACATTTAAAACATTCAAATATGCATTTTAACGGGGAAATAAACCAGATTTTTTGTATTACTAAACATAGAAAAAATATTACAATCATGAATATTATCACCTTGAGTGAGTTGTGTAGGTAATCTCCAAGCCCCCTCATTCGAAGGGTTCTTTCCTCTTTAAGGTTCTCTCTCTGGTCTAGCGGTAATTGGAAGAAATCGTCTCCTTCATGCAATAGGTGATGAAGACAGAAATAACCATCATCGACACCTTAAATGCAAAATGAAATGATTGCAGCAAACTAACTCACGAGTCACAACATTGGTGATAATTTTGTAGTGCAACCTTACATTCATTCAATTCCTTTAACTCGTGATAGATGCGTGCATTTTTTAGTTTTTACGAGTGAATGCCATGTAAATAAAGTGAAGATGTTTCCCAAGTCTTCCCATGTAATAGCCTTAATAGCTTTGGTGCCTCATCGTAATTATCGTAAAAATCATGCATTGAGCATTCCCAAGCTAGAACTTTGTATGGAAACAACATGGCATATATTGGGTGAGGGGATTTAATGTAATATTGATGACTTACAAGAACCCTACATGAGTATAAAAGGATTACCTAGCCAACTTGCATCACCCTTACACTAATATGATGCACAATCATCCATTTGGTCAGCTGCATGGGATGAATTTGATCCTCCATAGATAACGATTTCTAATGATTTTATGCTTCATGTGCTTCATGTGCTAGTATATGTTAGTTAGTAAAGTCTTTAGTGTAAACCATTTCATCTATGCACATAGACGAAATTGATGAGATAATAGATGCCCCTTGATGTGTGAGTATATGAGTATAAATGAATAATTGAAATACATTATGGTTTATTTTCTAGAATTGAGAGACAGGGAGAGCCTTATTTGATGGGAACCTTGGCTTGCAGAGAGAAAAAAGGCCATTTGCATGACAACAATATTGAGGTGAAACTAATCTATAACCTTTCCAATTTATTAGGCATATCCATGCTCATACTATAATCAAATCAAGTATAACATGAAACCATGGTATTTGTAATATAATACATTTGAATTATGGTCATAATACATTTATAAATGAATGTTGCTTTTGTTCGCAATATGTAATGAAGGAATGCTCCCTTAGTGAGGGCACATAACTATTGAAAATAAAACCCACTAGAAGAGGGCTTGAAACACTCTTATAGATAATTGTTGGTGACTATATATTTATGGCTCATACAAAGAATGCAAAAGAGTTGTATATGTAAACTACTCTTCCATTGGATCTAGAACACGATCATCACACCATACAAATTATCCACAATGGGATAATGAGTTGTGGTCGAGCATGGGAGACCATTTGGTGATAAATCAATATGCAAATATCTACCATATGTGATGTGGACCATGAATAATGATGACGGGTACCAAGGTAATTAGAATGAACCATTTGGCGAGATTAAATGTGTTGAAGTAGAACACATGAAGGAACCATGCAGTGAGGAATAAATGATGAAAACATTTGTTGCATATGAGGAACATTGCCAATGATGACAATTATATCCAAGGTACTAGGCCTCTAAATCAAACTCCTAGAGTAAATGTGTTGTAGCCAACAAGAGCATACTCACGGGAAAAAACACAATAATGATTCTCTATAAACCAACACGAGGTATGAGAAATATTGGTAGATGTAAGGATTTGTATTAGACTCAATGGACTAGGACATGATGGATTTTGACATGGGACTACCTTTGAGAAGAGCATACATGTCAAGCTCCTCCCATCAATCTGACCCATGGAGGGAACATGAACAATATGCGGGGTGATAAATTTCACCCCATGGCCATATTACAAAATTCACAACTCTTTAAATGCATGCAATGCATAATTAAAATACACAGCGGAATTAAATTCTATCAACACACGTACAACATGCACACACCAACATTTTTATCACAGGCTTAATAATTAAACAACCACATGCATAATTAATCTTATTCTCATGTTGTGCACATGCTTCCTACTGAATAATTCAAACTAGCCATTTCAGTCAAATTGACATGAATAAATAAACATTCATAACACATAATTTGGGCATAATTAAAAACACAGTAAGCACTTATATTTTAATTGAAGTTCTCCAAGTAACTAACCATGGAAGAGCAATGTTCCACCCAATCGTAGGTCTCTATCCAACCTATATTCTTTCATCTAAGAGACCACCCTCAAGCTGCGCTATGTATCCACTAAGGAGATACTACTCAAGCTCACTCACATCCATAAGGGAAAATATTCATGGTAATCCAGCACATAGTTGGGTTTGTCAAGCAAGTAGGAAGGCGTGGAAGGAGATAGCTAAGCCAATGAGCTCAACCATAGAGCTACATGCATCTCACTTTGGCTTTAAACAACCTTGACACCCACAATACCTACCACACCTAACACCATGAAGGTCCTCTTCTCTGCTACACAGTCCCTTAAGCACCTCTTCTCATGTTGTGCACATGCTTCCTACTAAATAATTCAAACTAGCCATTTCAGTCAAATTGACATGAATAAATAAACATTCATAACACATAATTTGGGCATAATTAAAAACACAGTAAGCACTTATATTTTAATTGAAGTTCTCCAAGTAACTAACTATGGAAGAGCAATGTTCCACCCAATCACAGGTCTCTGTCCAACCTATATTCTTTCATATGAGAGACCACCCTCAAGCTGCGCTATGTATCCACTAAGGAGATACTACTCAAGCTCACTCACATCCATAAGGGAAAATATTCATGGTAATCCAACACATAGTTGGGTTTGTCAAGCAAATAGGAAGGCATGGAAAGAGATAGCTAAGCCAATGAGCTCAACCATAGAGCTACATGCATCTCACTTTGGCTTTAAACAACCTTGGCACCCATAATACCTACCACACCTAACACCATGAAGGTCCTCTTCTCTGCTACACAGTCCCTTAAGCACCCCTTCCCTCTAGTGTTATTCAGGGAGGGAATAGAAATATCCAAGCTTCCAAACCTTTAGAGATTCTTGCCTTCACTGGGTTTATTAAGCAATTCCAACCTCTAAACTCTCTCCCATTTCAACTCACGCTTGGATTTTCCCCCAATTTGGCCACGTGACTGTGAATCAAAAAATTCAACTTCCAAGCTTGTAAATCTGGGTCTTCCTATAGATATTTGGTTTGTTTCTACTCCCAAATTCACCCTAGGGTTTGTATATATGGATTCCCCATTGGATCTCACTCCTCCCGTGAATTTCAAGGCATTTTTGGCACTTCAAAATGTGGGTTCTTTCCAAGTTGCAATTTTTATAAATTTCACTATTGGGAATGCATAACAAGCTGGAAATTGATGTCTGGTTGTTCAACAATGGAATAGGGAGGATGGAAAATGAATCCCCATGAGGAGAAATGACTTATGATTTAAGTAAAGCATACCCATACCCAGGCATACAAATTTCTGAGTTGGTCCATTCTCCATGAATGCATGAGATAATTTCTCAACTACTTTCTTACAATAAAAATAAATGTCAGCAAGGAAAGTCAAGATGGGTTCTCAACTTGACATTTGGAAACACAGGGTTTAATTCCACAACCCCCTCACCTCTCCCTAGTGGATACACATGGCCCCCTCGTTTTAATTGCTTCCATAGTCAACTCTTGGTATTTTTAGCGTTATAAATATTTACATGATTTTACAATTTTCCATGGCTTACTAGCACGTGGCTAGAAAACTATAAAATACTCCCCTTTGTAAAAGCTGACCATTCACCAAGTGGGCCTTGGCCTTGATCTCCACGCTAGGAATCATGTATCATATATACACAATAGTTACATATAAATCCAATGCATTCTAAGAGTAAAAATGGGGGTATTACATTCCTCTCCCCCTTAGAACAACATTATCCTTGGTGTTCTCAAAACTTGAACAAAAATGGGTATGCATCTTTCATGGCATCCTCCAACTCCCATGTAGCCTCATCAGGACCAAGGCACTTCCATTGCACCTTTACTTGTCTGATGGCTCGATTTTGGAGCGATGTTACCTTCTTGTCAAGGATGCACATAGGTTCCACTTGGAACTCTCCCTCGGGTACTACCTATATCACATTCCAAACAATTGTGTGATTAGGATCATGTATATACTTCTTAATAAAAGAAACATGGAAAACATTATGAGCTCTCATGTTAGCAGGAAACAAAATCCTATATGCAATTGGTCCTATCCTATCAAGAACTTTGAATGACCCACAATATCTTGATGCCAACTTAGCACAACTTCCCAACTTTAGGGAAATTTTCCTTGGCTTTACTCTTAAATAAACATGATCCCCAATTTTAAATTCCGTGTGCACTCTTTTCAAATTTGCATAACTCTTCTATTTGTCCTAGGTTGCTTTTAAATTCTGCCCGATCTTAACAATTTCTTATTTCATTTCCTTGAGCATTTATGGCCCAAGTACTATCTTATTCATTGGACTATCCCAATTCACTAGAGTTCTGCATCCTTTTCCATACAATGCTTCAAATGGACTCTTTCCTAATGATGCTTGATTTCCACAATTGAACGCAAATTCTACCAAGTGTAGGTAATCCTCCCACTTGGATGGCTTATCCATCACATACATTCTCAACATGTCTTCAAGAATTTGATTCACCCTCTTAGATTGACCATCTATTTGAGGATGATACGGTGTACTAAAATTCAGCTGAGTTCCCAACTCCTAAAATAACCCTTTCCAAAAGTTAGGGGTGAATTTTGCATCCCGATTTGAAACTGATGCCTTGGGAAATCCATGCAAGCTAAATACTTCCTTCATGAAGATATTCACCATGTCACTTGCTTTATGAGTGGACTTGATTGGAATAAAATGAGTTTCCTTTGATAGATTTTCCACCACAACCATAATTGAATCATGATTCTTCAATGTCATTGGAAAACCTGTTATAAAGTCCATAGAAATTATTTCCCACTACCATTTCGGAATGAGAAAGGGTTGCAATAGTCCTGTTGGGTGTTGATGCTCTGCCTTGACTTATTGGCACTTTTGACATCGAGAAATGTATTATTTTATATCCTTCTTCATTCCATGCCAAAATTATTTATGTATTGCTATTGTTATGGCCTTTTGATATCTTGGATGTCCAGAATATGGCATTTAATGAATTTCATCCATTACTAACTTCTTCAAATCTGCACAATTTAGAATGTATAGTTTGCCTTTATAAACAAGAAGATCATCTTATCCAAGTTGATATCCTTCACACTTTTCATCTACTTTTCTCTGTTGCAATTTTTCAACTTGAAGGTAAGTTCATAATTGTTTTGGGCTTCAAGGACTCTTGCACTCAAATCTTATTTGCATCTACTTAATGTCACTACATGAAAATTTCTACTAAGGCATCTGCAACCTTATTCTCTTTCCATTTTACATGCTTGATTTCAAAATCAAATTCACATAGAAATTCCAGCCATCTAGCTTCCTAGCATTCAAGCTTGGATGATCAAACAAATAATTTAAACTCATGTGGTCTCTTCTAAGCTCGAATCTTCTCCTCAACAAGTTATGTCCCCACATCTTGAGAGCATGGATATGGCTGCAAATTCCAAATCATGAGTTGCATAATTCTTCTCGTGCTCTTTTAATTTTCTTGACTCATAGAAAATCACAAAGCATTCTTGCATAAGCACTCCACCTAATCCTTCAATGCAAGCATCCATGCACACCACAAAATCCTTTTTTGGATCTACAATCTTCAAAACATGAGTGTTGGTAAGTAGCTTCTTCAATTGTTGAAAGCTTTCTTCACATTTTTTAGACCATACAAACTTTGCATTCTTCCTTTGTAGCGATGTAATTGGATGAGCGATCTTAGATAATCCTTCAATGAACCTTCTATAGTAGCATGCAGCATCCATGAAAGATCTAACATCTGTAACATTCTTTGGAGTAGGCCACTCCATTATGGATTCAACCTTTTTTGAATCCACTACAATTCCTTCTTATGAGATAACATGACCCAAATATTGTACCTTTCTTTGATAAAGTCCACAGTTGCTTATATTTGCATACAATTGATGCTCTCTAAGAATTTGCTACACCATTCTTAGTTGTTCCTCATGTTGTTCTACATTCCTTGAATAAACAAGAATGTCATATAAGAACACCAACACAAATTTATCCAATTTAATACTTGCTAAAAACATTATTCATGAGGCACATGAGTGTGGTGGGTGCATTGGTAAAACCAAATGGCGCCACCTTGAACTCATAGTGACCATATCTTGTCCGAAAAGATGTCTTGTGAATGTCTTCTTCTTTTATCCTCACTTAATGATAACCGAACCTCGACTCAATTTTTTAAAACACTTTGGCTTCCTTCATTTGATCGAACAAATCATCAACTATGGGAAATGGGTATTTATTCTTGATTGTCACTTTATTTAAGTCCTTGTAATCAATACACAGCCTTAAAGTCCCATCCTTCTTCTTGAGAAATAACGCTAGTGCTCCCCAAGGAGACACACTAGGTCTTATATACTTTTTGTCCAGTAATTCTTGTAACTGCATCTTTAAATCTACCAATTATGGCATGCTCATTCTATAAGGAGCTTTGGAAACTAGCGCTGCCACTAGAATAAGAGCGATTGAAAATCAATGTCTCTTTTTGGTGGCAGTCTGGACACTTCATCTAGAAACACATCTTTGAACTCTCGCAAAAATGGATAATCTTCTATCTTTGGGCCTCTGTCTTCTAAAGAATCTGATATATGAGATACATATAATTGACAACCTTTCTTGTAAAGCCTTCTTAACTGTAAGGCTGAAATCTGTCGTACTAAAACTTGGTTGATAAATCCTCTTACCAACGTCATCCTTCCTTCTTCATCAATGCATTCAATAACTTTTTTCATAATAGTCTACCTTGGATCTGTGATTTTCCAACCAATCCATGCCAATAAGAGCATCATAGGACCCCGATGGTAGGACATTTAAATTTGCTTTGGCGAGGAGTCCATTCAACTCAATGGGGCATTCCATGACTACCTCACTCACATTTATTTTTGTCCCCATGGCTAATTGAACTAACCACGATTTAATATGTTTCACTTTTCCAAGAGAACAACTTTCAACCACTTTTGGAGAAACATAACTATGAGTAGATCTTGGGTCAATCAAAATAGAAATGGATTTCTTAGCAATCTTACCTCCAACTTCCACTACTACTATTGATGGTATGCTTGATGTTATCCAACATTGCATAAAATTGGGGAGTCACCCTTGTCATGTCCTCCACTATAATTGTTGTTTCTAAGTTGTGCAAACCTCGAGGGTTCTCTTTTCGATGTGGAAAATTCTTAAGCATGTGGTTATCTCCACATCCCCAACATAGAAGTGGTCCCTTTGGCCCTTTTCTTGTTACTACTATCAGCTTAGTTCCACTTCGTACTTGCTGGTATTTTTGGAAAGTCCTTGGCTGATTTTTAAAGGATGGTCTAAACCCACTCCTCCTTTGTTCAAACCTTCCTTTTGTATTTCCTTTCCATGCTGGATGAACCTTTGATTTTCCTTTGCTCTTCTCATAACAATGCATTTCCATCCTAATGGCTTCATCAAGAGTTGGTGGATTAAAAAACTCAATCCTATCTCTAAAATTTTGTGATGGCTTCCAAGGAAGCATTGGATTTTTACTCTTTCATCTTTGATTTAATCCACATACCTTAAAAATACCAAGAACTTGTGAACATGTTCTTCCATAGATTCTGTCCCAACTTTAGTTCATTGAAATCCTTCCTCTTGTTATCATAATACCTAACAGAAAGGTATTTTTCCTTGAAATACTTCTTAAATCACTCCCAATTGATCCTTCTTTCCTTAATTCTGTTTACTTGCATGAGGTGCTCCCACAGAATTTAAGCTCAACCATTCAAAATGTAAATAGAAATTATGGTCTTTTCATTTCCTGAGCAGTCATGAATCCTAAAATATTTCTTCATCCCAAGAAGCCATGCCTGTAGCTCTTGGCCTGTCCTACTTTCCCCATCAAATGTGGGAGGCCTTACCTTCCTAAATTCTCCTTGTGGAATATTTTTAAAATTACTTCTTCTTTCAAATATGTTGGAAGTATGCTTTAGGATACTTCAAGAACCTATGGAGTCACATGACCTCCTAGAAGAAGATCTTGACAAAGATACCTTACGTTACCTTCTCGAGGAACCATTTCTTGGACTCAATGTCCTCTTCCTAGAGCGACTCTCTGCATTTTCTCCTTCTTGGCCCATGTTTCTTGGATTGAAATGAAGGTTTATCCTCTGCTGCATATCAATGAGGCTCTGTAAAATAGTAGAATGGGTTTGGTTATGTTCTTCATGAGCCTTCATCAATCTTTCATTGAAACTTATCATGATTTCAACCAAATTCTAAGGAGTGGTTTGCTCTCTTCTCCCATTTGACTTAGTCTTAGCATTCTCCTCTCGCATATTTTATCCTAAGACATCTTCATCATGTTCATAAGGGTCCTGAGCATAATTCTTGGTTACCATTTTCCTTTTGGAGACACTTTCCCCCTTCCTGTTGCCCTCTACTACAACTATTAAAAGCTTATCAACTGCAAACATTATGCATCATAGAGGTATTTATTAGCAATATTAGGAATGCATGTAAAAACATAAAACATTATGATTTAATGGAATTATATTCATGGGATAATTCACTGAGTTCTAATCCTTCTTTTCTTTTGTTCCATTTATGCAATTCTGGAACTACCTTAAGCGATAATTTTTTGGTCAAAACAAGGTCACTGGCACTTTTATGTCATAATCTTTGAGGCATATGAATGACTCAATCATATTCTGAATATGCACCACTATTACCCTATGGATAATATTTCCAATGCCTAACCTCATGCTCCATTCCGATCTCATAAATGGAATTTACATTCTTTCAAACATGTCAGTTTTCCCCATTTTTGCAATTTTTCCATAGGTGCAATTAGCCTCATAGGCCAACTTCGACTGATTGTAGAAGTAAATCCAGACAAAAATAGGAAAACTTGTATGACGGGAAAAGTTAGTCCATATGACAAGGATCGCTCAACGACCTTCATATATCTGTTTCGACACACCAGTCAACCTCTATAAAATTTCGGGTTTGACTACTTTTCCACTTTTTCCCAATTTTCAAATTTTCACCCAAAATTGGCTCTCTTCCAAACCAAGCATTTCTGGAAAAAAAAATTCTAATGGAAGTTGTCTGATTTGATGAGTAGGTGAAATGTCGAGTTCATAAATTTTCTTGGTTTCAACATCTAGGGTCACTTTCAACTCCCTCGAGCTTTCCAAAATCCTCAAAAAGTGCTATGGAATAGTGTTGTTTGGCCTTCTTTCACACCCCAGATTCACACCCTTTGGAATTTGGTTCCAAAATTCCAGATTTAACTTTGTTCATGGTACATGGCCATGTCATAACAATTTCATCCCAAACCGAGCTCCCATCGAGCCTAGGGACACTGATTTCTAAAAGTCACTAATTTGAAATTTTGGTCAAATTGGAGCAGGACATGTTCGAGCCTCTCATTGACAGTTTTGTGACCTTCGTTAATGGCGTCCAAATGCCTCGGACTTATTTGATTCAGAGTTAAAATGATCATGCTCTGGCAAAAATAAATTTCGGGCTCTACATTTTTTTTCAAGACCCGGCATGTCAATCCCGACTTTTTTCGATCGAAAATCGGAACGCACAATTGGTCTAAAATGAGTCATTCTTGACTCTGAATTCTATCTTCCATACGTTGGGAGTCAAAAACTGAAAGTGAAAAATTACTCATCCACAAAACCTTCCCGACCTCTCGAATCCGACTACTATATTTCATACGTCAGGAGTCGGAAGTGGGCACTGCCGAAAGACCTCAAATTAAGACTACTCTGACTTCCAGACTTTGTCGACTACCTTTCGTACATTGGGAGTCAGAATTCAGCACTGTCGAATGAATTATAAAGAATACCAACCCAAGTTCCCGACTCCTTCAACTAACTTCCATACGTCGAGAGTCAGAAGTCGGCACCAACATGATGATTCATCCATGAATAACCTACCAATTTTGACGTTTGCACTTCAGCGTCCACATTTCGACACTATCCAAATAGTAGTAATACGAACCTTTTGACCTCCTGATTTCGATGTCAGGAGACGAAATTCGGCAACATGTCGATGTTACTGTCAACTTCTCATGCTGATATCTTTCACATTCGAAGTCTGTTTTTGACAAAATGAGTATCGCTGGAAAGCTCACGATGAGCTCTATGCAACATTGTGATCCTCTGCAACATTTTAATATTTTTATTTTCTTCCTGTAGGTGTGGATTTCGAGCCAACTAGCCTCAATGCTACAATCTTGATCTCTAATACCACTTTGTCATGTCCCCTCCCATATATCCGACCCACAGAGGAGGGAACATGAACAATATACAGGGTGATCAATTTTGCCCCATGATCATATTGTGCAATTCACAACTGTTTAAATGTGTGCAATGCATAATTAAAATACACAGGGGAATTAAACTCTATCAACACATGCACAACATCCACACACCAACATTTCTATCACATGCTTAATAATAAAACAATCACACACATTATTAATCTCATTCTCATGCTATGCACAAGCATCCTACTGAATCATTCAAACTGACCATTTCATTCAAATTGACATGAATAAATAAACAGTCGTAACACATAAATTGGGCATAATTAAAAACACAGTAAGCACGCATCTTTTAATTGAATATATTCAAGCAACTAACTATGGAAGAGCAACATTCCACCCAATCATAGGTCTCTGTCCAGCCTATACTCTTTTAGTTGAGAGACCATGCCCGAGTTGGGCTATGTATCTACTAAGGAGGGACTACTCAGGCTCACTCACAACCATAAGGACAAATAATCATGCTAAGCCAACACACAACTGGGTTTATCAAGAAAGTAGGAAGGCAGGGAAGGAGATAACTAAGTCAATGAGTACAAACATAGAGCTATAGGCATCTCACTTTGGATTCAAACAACCTCGACACCCACAATACCTACCACACTCAACACCAAGAAGGTCCCCTTCTTTGCTACATAGTTCCTCAAGAACCCCTTCCCTCCAGTGTTATTCAGGGTAGGCATAGAAAGGTCCAAGCTTCCAAACCTTTAGAGATTCTTTCCTTCACTGGGTTTATCAAGCAATTCCAACCTCTAAACTCTCTCCCATTTCAATCCGCACTTGGATTTGTCTTCAATTTGTCCACGTGATTGTGAACCATGAAATTCAACTTCCATGCTTGTAAATCTTGGTCTTCCTATGGATTTTTGAGCTGTTGCTACTCTCAAATTCGCCCCATGATTTGTATTTATGGATTCCCCATTGGATTTCACTCCTGACGTGAATTTTTGGGCATTTTTGGACTTCAAAACGTGGGTTCTTTCCAAGTTGTGTTTTCTAGAAATTTCACTATTGGGAATGCATAACAAGCTGAAAATTGATGTCTAGTTGTTCAACAATGGAATAGGGAGGATGGAAAATGAATCACCATGAGGAGAAATGACTTATGGGTCAAGTAACCCATTCCCATACCCACCCATATGAATTTATGAGTTGGCTCATTCTCCATGAATGCATGAGATGATTTCTCAACTACTTTCTTAAAACATAAATAAATGTCGGAAAGGAAAGTCAAGATGGATTCTCAAGATGACATTTGGAAACATAGGGTTCAATCCCATAGCCCCATCACCTATCCCTAGTGGATACACATGAACCCATCATTTTAGTTGGTTCCATGTCCAACTCTTGGTATTTTTATTAAATTATAAATATTTACATGTTTTTACAATTTGACATGGCTTACTAGCACCTGGCTAGCAAAATATAAGATATTTGCCTTTTTTAAATCCCATCATTCACTAGTGGGGCCTTGGCCTTGAGCTCCACGCTAGGAATCATACATCGCATATACACAGTATTTAGATATAAAGACAATGCATTATAAGGGTCAAAATGGGGGTATTGCAATACAATGATGACTAAACATGGTAACAACCTTAAAATTTTGACCATATAACTCGACCAAATGTGATATTGAAGTCAAGGAGGTGATTATTGTTGAAAGTGTGTTGGGGAATATAGAAGTGACACCAAATTAAAAGGAAGCGTGACTTAGTGACCAAGCGATAAAATTCAACGTATGGGATGAATTTATATTCAAAGGACAGGAATAAATAATCAGAATGGAAAAATGCGATACTCTGACCCAATGATTGTTGATATTTCATGGATGCAACGCACATTAACACAACATAAAACATATAACAATAAAGAAAACAATAACAACATGCACATCATGGACACCATTATTTATCCTCGAAAACCCTTGTAGGAAAAATTAATAGATGATATCTTCATTATGCCCCTTGGCCAAATCCATCCAAGGCATGGTCAAGCGTGGCCTGACCACCATGGGAACCCTCGACCATCAATTTATGAACATATGCTTATCTTACAATGGAGTTCGACCAACCTCTTATAGGATTCAATCATATGAATACCATGGAACTCCCAATCACATGGTCACACCTCCCAATACCATGGGTTTATTGCAACAATGACTAAAGTCAGTTAACTTGCTCTATAACCAAGTCAAGATGGCATAGTATTGATGCTCCAAAAAAGGGCAACGTGGACAACTACTTGAACTGAATTTGTTTTTCCATCCCATAATGTAAAATATTATTTTTTCCCATTTTGGTTTTTGAATTTTTTTTTATGCCTTTAGAATTTTGTGTTTTCCATCTCTTGTTTTTGGGTTTTGTTTTATAAAGATTAAAAAATGATTTTGTTCTTTGTGTTACAACAAGAAAACAAGCACCATATGTAACCAAATGGTTATAAATATTGGGTAGGGAACATGATAAAATATGTATCTTAACCAATGGTGTGTTCGGGTTGTGTTTGATGGAAAATGAAGCTTTAACATGGAAATGTGGTGAAACAATGGTTCACCATCATGAGCCCAAAGTGAGGCAGTAAACTAAAGTGTAACCACTTGTGAGTCCATTGGGTAAAGGCCAACAATTGAGAAGAGAAATGCATGAGGTTGATTTATGTAATCATGGATTACAAACACTCGTGATATTATGGGGGGGGGGATATCATAGTTACCAACTTGCAAAGTGTGTTATATCAGTGTAACCCTGTGTAAGGAGCACTACCCTCCAACCAAGCAAAGATGTTGTGATATTCCTTAAATAGATAAATATAAATTTCAACTTCTTTGGGGGAACAATCTGCTCCAAGGAGTACATTTTTTACAACAATAAGAGTCTAGGAATGTTGATTTGCATGTTTTTGGAAATATTAGCCATGTTTCCATTCACATACACATTCCATGTCACAAGGATCCTATTGTACCATTCGATATCTCTAGGTATGACAATACCTTTTTCATAAATCCTCGCATAGTTCATTGTAAGAAGAAATGACGACCTTTGATGCATGTTCTTCCAAGGTATCTTAGAATAGAAACACCCTCTATAATAGCTTCATCTGAAGTCAAAACAATATCAAGGAAAATATGATAAGATGAGGAATTGATGACCTAAATGGGCAAACCATAATGACAGTATTCCTCCATAAAAAAATAAGCACAATCAAAGTTTGTCATGGATTAATGAACAACCTGATATATTAATTTGGCTACAGATAAAGTCATTGGTTCCCTTGTATATCCAATCTCTTATGAGGAAATAGAGGAGACAAGTACTACTCACGGGTCTTCAAAATAATGTGTTTTAAAGTAGCATATTCTTTCCATGGGATTAGCAGTGATTGGCATAATCACATATATTAGGTAGATTTATCAAAAGAGGCGGGTGGGGAAATACTAAAGGTTACCATCAAGGATGGATACATCCCCAACCCCATACTATCACAGGCTCTTGTGGAATGGCCTACCAACAGGATATTGGGCCTCGTTGAAGAAGCTGACTACACTCTACAATATTATAGTTGGTCTATTGTGATGATCCTTCCTTAACGAGTAAAGTGCATAACTTGAAAGACTGAAGACACCACTGCCAACATAGGGTATGCCAAACTATTTCCTAAGAGGAGGTTGTAATAAAGAGGATCATAAACCACCTTGACTTCTGCAAACACAATTTCGTCCCCTAGCTCAACTGGGAGTGTGGGGATAATTTTGTGAGGTCTACAAAGATGATCATCAAAGAATTTCATCATTGTAGGAATCAATATTGTCTCACGTGAGCCTATGGATTACCAATATGACAAGGAAATCACACAAGTAGAAGCTCCCTCATCCACCATCATCATAAATATGTTTGAACCTTGGATCGAAACCTGAATCTAAAAGGCAATAGAGTGGGGAAGATAAGGATTTTAGTTTTCCAGATTTAATGTTATAAGTTGAGCATACAAGGGGTATAGAGATCCAATGGCCAATAATAATGTCTTATGTTTCCTGGGGGCAGCTTTAAAGAATCTTTAAAGTAGACATTGCCTATGGAACTTGAGATATATCTTTAACAATGCTATATTTTTTGGTGGCTCGAGCATTATAATTATGCATTGACTACTTTAACACACCTTTTAGGATGGACAACATTTTCTCATTTGTTGGCTTCTCTATATGTAGAGGATTCAACATTTAATAGGTGGAAACTTAATTTCCCTTGGAGACAGACTTAGGTGAAGCATAATTACGAGCTCTATTATGTACATTGACTTCATGTCCACACATATATACATTTGCATTCGATGGGTTTCCTCCTTTTATGCAGGCTCTTTAGTTTCCCCCTTGTAGAGGTGCACGATTATGTGAGACTCTGAAAACCAGTTATTGTTTTTGTGGAGGGAAAGGATTAGTTAGAACAACAAGTTGTTGATGAGACTCCTACTGCGTCAACAACCATTGGTCCACCTCCATCAGGAGGAATTGATGAGTTAAGTGCCCCCCCATGAAAATCTCACATGGAAACTTGGACTTCTTTTTCTCTTTCTTACCCCCACCATCATTGTTATTATTGGAAAAGTTGCCACTATTCCCATTCTTTTTGTTTTTACCTTTCTTCTTTCCTCTAGATTGCTAGTTTCCTTTAGGATTAGATGGCTATAGTGACAATACATTGGAGGATTAAGTGGGATTGGGGGCATTTGTGATAGTTTGTGGGACTGTGGGTTGATTAGCATTCAAGGGAATTTTTACCATTTGGGTTGTCACCTGATTGGTCATGACATTCTCTATTAAGCAAATCACATAATATACATGTGGCCCAAGTTTTGGTTGACTTGGATCTATTTCTACTTGCGAAGCCATAGGAAAAATATCATACAACATTCTAGATTGAGAATATACTAGGTCTAATTATTAGGCCCTGATAATAGCCTGCTATTCAGTTGTAACTGCTAAGAGCATGATGTATTTTTCAATGTAGAGTAACAAAGAGTTTATAAACTAATCTACTAGAAATTTGTTAGGTATCTAAGCTCTAATCAATCAACATCACCTCTACCACTCGTGAATGTGGTCAAAGGTATGCATGGACTTGTCATGTTGAAAATATGTCAGAAGCTCGATTCTTGTCTCATAGAGGACATGCGAAGTGTTCCAAGAAATTCATTGCTAAAGCATCAAAATTATGAAAATAAGCTCATGGGAGCTCAGTATACCACTTCAACATGACCTTGGTCAAATTTCTATGAAAAATTATTAACCAAATTGTATAATCCATTAGTGAATTGGATGACACCACATATGGAACGTCATCACATGTGTGGCAGGATATTCTCTATCTTTCCCTTCGAATTTCATTATATCTAATTGTAACTTCATTGAGATAGGAGGCCAATTTGGATGGTGCATGATCAAATCATTAGTTAACTTGGTAAGATTTAGAATATTTAATGTTTCCAATAATGGCAAACTGGTTTGAGTGAAGGATTTCAAACTCCCAAAAACATGTCCCAATGATTGGTTTATGTTCATGAAAGAGTTATGTGGTTTATAAGCACTACCAAGCACAAAAGGGGAATTGATTTGGTAACTAGGGTTATGAGTATGGCTGAGGCCCAAGTGGAACTTGCACGTAAGGTCAAAAGCTCCACTAATCATGCTTCTCATTATGGGAAAGGGCATACTTCCCTGAGGTGTACTAGAACTTGTGTGAGCTCTAGTTCCAACTAAAGGCACATGTAAATGAATATGTCCACCTCCAAATGGTAATGAAATAAAGGGGATATATGGGATTCCTACCCGCGTGTTAAAAATTGGCACGAAGGGATTGCTATCAGCCACATGTTGTTAAAGTATTGTAACTTCAGAATATATTCCGATTGTATTCCTCCTTCAAGAGATGTATCTGATCTGTTTGGTCATGTAAGAGTCATTGAAAGAATCAATGTAAACCTCCAGATGTAAGTCAGGTCAATAGTACCCAAGTGTAATTATAATAAATATTAGTTTTGGTGTCTTACTAGACAAGTTGGCCCTGCTAGGTTTAGGTCAAGTCAAGAGATAATATAAATAGGGAGGCGGCCCCCTTCATTGTACACACTTCACTCAAGCAAGTTTTCAAGAGAGAGAAGAATAAGTGCGCCAGAACGAAGAGAGAAGCAGTTGTCTTGGGTTTTACACTATTCTGGTTGAGTTCTATACTGAGGAAGTTTTGAGGGGTTTTATCCCTTGTGGTTTCCCCGAGGAAAATATTTGTGTTCTTTGTGTTACTGTTGTCACATGCCCCAATTTTGCAAAAATGATGTTATATTATTTGCTTTTATTTGAGGACAATATGTTAAATTTTATGCTAAGTTGTAATTGATGACTCAACAGAGTCAAGGATATTTAATGTAATTCTGAATATTTAATTATAAATAAAGAAAGAAAGAGACAACAACTTATGAGAGCTATTAAAAGAGTGTTTACGAGTCAAATTGGTGGAGGAGACTGGGTGGAGAGCAAACAGACATGTGTCAGCATCCTCAAACCACTTCCAATTGGTGCAGGTGGCAACCTCCCTACATTTGGGGTCATGATTCCCTAAGAAAGTGGAATAAGAGCAGGTGGCTCAATTAATGAAAACTGACCCAAAAGACCCAGGCAATCTTTATAAAAATGCCCATTGAAGAGAGTTGAGGCTGCTCATTCTAGAGAAGTGATCATTCAGGTGAATGTACTTCAGATAAATTCAATGGAAGGGAATTGTGGAAAGAGTTTGAGGGGATAACTGTTGAGTGATCTAGTGCAAATTTTAAGCCGAAAGATCTTACTGCTGAGTGCATGGTGCTTTACTGAGTTATTGGATCAGTCTACTGTTTGCATGCTCCACCAGTTCTCAGCCAAAAAGACCAGGAACAGGCTCGGGGGTCTTGAGGAAGCGTTGTTTGAGCGCTCTCCAGGAGTTTGGTAGGAAGGAACGACCTCCTAACATTGTTGTTGTCTATCTTAATCAGGTTCTACATTATTTTGTTTTACTATGTTAGATAGATAAATCTGAATCTGACTGTTAAATGAATGATTAAATATTCAGTTTGTAAATTGTTAGAATGGAAAATAATTCTAGTTTGTGTTTTTCCACACCTAGAAGGACCAGGCCGTACTCCAGCACAGATAGAGTATTTACAGTAGATGAAAGAATATGTTAAGAGACTGAATATAATAGATATGGTTCTGCATTTCGTAGTCAGCAAAGTAATTTATTTCAGTATGTAGGTTATTATTAAAAAGAATAATGATCTGGTTATCTATGTTTATTGTTTTAACCAGCTTATTTATGTAAATACATTGGAAAAGAAATAGCAGTAATCTAGTACAGGTAGAAGGATTAATATGTTAAGAAAATATCCTAGTAGATAGACTGTGTATTTACAGACAGTAGATTACTTTTATTCAAGTTAAATTGTTATGGAGGTTAAATCGTGCTATGATATGTTATATTTCTTTGTGTTCACTTAGTAATTGATTGCAATGCAACAGAAAAATCACAGTCAAATTACAATGTTTACATTCAGTTCAGTAAAGAAACAAACTACTAATAATTTAGTTTATTTTAATAATATCAATTCATTTAAGACTAATAATTCATATAAACTAAATAGGATTATATTAAAAGTACTTAACTTATAAAGAGCAAACTAAGTTACAGAATCTATGCTTATCTTTGCAAAGAACTCTGAATAAATTCTATCTGTTAGTTTAGTAAATAAAAACAATGAAAATATGATTAATAACTATTATAAAAATATAATAAGTAGGGAAATCCCTCCATAATCTGGCCTATGATTAAGGATGGGAAAATGTGAATCTTTGTAAACTCGTTCAGTATCTTTCTTCTGATCCTTTCATTTTAATATAACCGTTTTTGTTAAAAAAAAAACTATTATAAAAATAAATATCTATCTGTTTTATAATTATCAGACAGGCTTATACCTGTAAAGATAAACTACAGAGTCGAAACCCTAAACTAAATTTATTTTTACAAATAAAAACATTTAAGCTACAATCCATTTACTTGGATTATTTGATCAATAAACAGTTAAACTACTATAGACTGTTTATAGTCCTTTTTAAAGACAAATGAAATGTTACAAGTTAAGTTGTTACAACACACCTGTAATGAAAATTTAATCAAAATTAATAAGTAACAGAACCTATTTAAAAATAAATTGAAAAATTAATTTAGACAAGGGTTTCATTCGGGAAAACCCTAGCTTGTGTTTTCCAAGCAAATAAGTAAATATTATAAATTACATTCTGACTGAGTTACAGTCTTAAATATTAACATTAATCTATTGCAAAATATATGAGACAGTAATAATCTTCATTAACAGTCGATTAGGGTAAAACTCTAACATACACAGAGTCAAAATATACAGTATCACTGCAAAACGAAATTGAGTTCGAGAACAAAAACCAATGTATTACATTGACAGGCCGTAAAGCCAGAAATTTAAACTAATTACAACACCCAGCTCACGGTCGGGATTACCCAATGACAAAGCGAGGGTTTGTAAACAGAATAGAACCAACAGCCTTTAAAAACAAGAAAACATTTATCTAATGGCGAAACTGGACAAGCTTCCAAGCTTGGGGTTTCACCATCCACAATCCTGTTCAAGCAGGGTAAGAACCCATTCGTTGAACCCAGGGCTTACCGGATTGAAGCCACGAGCCTTCGAAGACAGGCAACATTATCTTCATCACGAGTTGCAAGAATAGTCTCCAGTTCCTACAAAGAGAGCACAATAATGTGCGTTAAATTCAAAACTCTTTTACTATTGAAAACCTAACTATAAACATGATTTTACAGTGAGTCTTTTATTTTGGAATGAAAACCAAATAATTACCTTAAATAAGAGTATCGAACAGTCTAGCGAAGAGACTATCACCAACTGCAGATTGCTCATACAAAATCTTCAAGCCCTACGATGACGATGGAGCACAACCAATAGTAGTGAAGCTTAGCTTCTCACTGTAGTGACAGGCCATGGGGAAGGCAAGAAGGAGCTAAGGACAGGTTGCGAGCCAAAAGCAAACACACCAGTAAACTCTCGCATACTAAAAACCCACGGCTACGAAGGTTGGCAACAAGACTAAACACTGAAGACTACAACAACGTTAAACCCAAGTTGGAGCAAGCTAGAATAGGAAGAACACTCACGACCGCCATGAAACCTTGCAGAGCAGCCCGAAGGCCAGCGTGAACCTCGGAGGGAGAATGACAAGCGATTAGGGTTGCAAGAGTTTTATATCAGCAATACTTGGATAGGAGGTGACCACGTGCCCTCAAATATTTCCAACCATGCATGGGTCGATTCCAAAGTCCTCTCGCGATCAATTATCCAATTATAAAAACAATGATTTTTAATCAAACATTGCATTAACTATGATATATGCATATACATATCACCTCGTTAATCATATATAATTTATATGATAATGTTTGATAGCTCCATATTGGCGTTTGGATAAAACAATAATATGTTAACGTTGACCTATTGTAAGGTGGTAACCACTGAATATTTTGGTTAATCCCAAAATCGATGATGCTTAGAACCTTTCAAACTATAAGTAGATTTATATAATTGCAAGACAATGTTAATTAAGCATGTTTTATAATCCAAACTTATCACTCATAAACCAATCAGCTTGGGTGGATATAATTTATGGAGTTGAATTGCATAATGAAAGAGTATAAACATAACTTTTACAAAGTTCGATGTTGTTCTAAACTCTCATAGACACTAGTTGTTTCTCGACTTGTCAATGCTAGTAATTTACCATATTTGTTTATATTGGATAAAATAGATTGTGATTGTTCAAGATAAACTGTACATAGCATAGGGTAGAATTTTGATCATAGTAGAAAGATCTACCATAATAGCCACGATAGACATTAACTTAATGTAAGAGAGGCATTATGGTAATAATAAAATTACAATGGAGTAAATATGCTCAAGTCTTTAATCATTGGAACGACACTGATTGACTTAGATTTAGGAAGCAAGGGCAAACAGTATTCCATCTGAAACGATACAGTTATTCTTTTACAATAATCAAGTTTATAATATCAAGGAGTTTTACAGGAAGTAAGTTTCCCTATAGAATGTAAATAACGAATAGTTTGGTACTTAGTAAAGACTACGATATCGTATATGATTACCATAGTACATGTAGTACGACATTAATGAGGAAGCTGATAACCTGTTAGTGAGCAACTGGTTTGTACTTACAAGTAACAGGTTGATATTTTCCATAACTAGTAGGTAAAAAAATAAAATCGAATCGTATATTCTTTTAAGAATCTTTACTATCAATATTGATAGAAGCTATTCCATGTATAAAAACAAATAGTATGAATAAGTGTAACATTGCAAGTTAAGCATGTTAAAATAGAAATGAATGTATGACAAAGATTACGAGTTTAGAGTTCACAGTAAGTATATTTAGTGTCACTAAGCTTGATAAAGAAAGGACCCGTTTATCTGAACTTTGCTCACAAGAAAAACTCGAGAAGATAAACAACTTTACCTCATTGAAGTTGCTTGAAAATTATCAGCTTATTTTACTAGCATATTATTTTGCAAACAGAAACACTTCTTGATACTTTATGAATTTAAAATGTCTACTTGTTCGATCGTACCTATGAACCTGTAAGAACCAGCAATCTGTCTGCATTAGCATAAATGCTAAGTAAGCCCAGGATTCAAAGTTAGATTTCACCTAGTTGCCATAAAGTAGACTCATTAGTAAACTGAAAGAAAACAGTACGCAAGTAAACCTTATTTACGTTACGAAAAAGAAGTTGCTTTAGTTAAATGTAATTTGAAAATGTGTAATACTAATCTTTGGACTGTTTCATTTTCTGCTAACCATTAGTTGTTAGTAAACTCCATATTCAGCATTTTATGTTATCTCAAAATTTTAAATTTTTGTGAAAATTTGGGGTTTTGACATGTGGTATCAAAGCACAAGGTTCAAACACTAGGCCTTGATAAAGCCCAACTAGCTTTTATGAAACAATGATTTTGAATTATTTTGCTGATGTATTTTCTTTTAAATGTTGTTCAATAGAGAAATTGTTTCTGAAGTTTAACAACAGGTATGGAAAGGCTGGAGGAATATGCGGAAGAGGAATCTCCATTTACTGAACCAGAAAACTTACCAAGAGACCCTATACAAGAATATCTAACCACCAATTCCTCAAAATTGTTACAAACAATAAAAGACTTAAAATCTTAAATGGAATCCGTTAAACGAGAGAATGAAAGGATTCTGAGGGCTCAAGAGGAGCTGAATCAGATCCTGACCGAAAGGTTTCAAACTGAGGGTAGGGGTAAAAGAGCTGAATCATAAGATATAAGTCATCAACATAAATATGAAAATATTAATAGACCAAAAATGAAAGCAGCTCATCTTCATAGGTGTTTGGTGAGCAACGTAATTTTCATTCCACCAGTGATAGTAGTGATGATAACCATTATACTAAAAAGAGAAAATATAAACCCTATGAGGAAATTTCTGGGGAATTCAAAAAGATAAAACCACCAACATTCAATGGAGAGACTGAGAAGGGGGAGGAAGTGGAATCTTGGTTATTTGGGATGAAGAAGTACTTCCATATTTATAACTATTCTAACCAATTAAAGGTTAGAATGGCTATCTACAATCTCTCACGAAAGCTTGATATTTGGTGGCAGGACTTGAAGAGAGTGAAGGGAATAAATGAGAAGAACGTAAATTGGAGTACCTTTAAGAGGTACTTTAAAAAGAAACTGAGCAGTACTATGAAGAGAGAGCAAAATAATTCTATGAGCTTAAACTAGCTTCAATGACTATGAAAGATCTAAACAACAAGTTTTTAAGTCTGCTTAGGTATGTGCCATACCTTGTAGATGAAAAACCTAAGGTACAATGATTCCTCAGCTATCTGCCTTATCACATTAAGGACAAGATTGAGTATGACAATCCAAAGACTTTGGAAGAAGCTATGAGGAAAGCTGATTTCTGTTATGAACATAATCGAAAGAAGGAAAGCATGGCCAACTTGAAGGCCAAGAAGAATAATAACCATTATGATCAAAAGAAGAAAGAATTTGTGCCCAACAGGAATTCTAAAAACAATAAGGCCAGAAATTTTGCTAACAAGAATTTCCAAAGGAATAAGAATAATTCACCAAGCAATCAGAATAATTCCAAGGTTAAAGAATTTTCTAATAACCATGGTAATTACACCAAGAGCTTTGAACACAAAGAACCTATAAAGTGTTGGGAGTGTAATGGCCCACATTATGCCTCAGTCTGTCCTAACTGAAAAAAGACTGACAGTAATATCCATACTATACAGGAGGAGATGACTATTGGAGAATTAGTGAGGACTATGCCCAGAATCAATGCAGCCTTGGAGAATCGACAAGCATAATATCAAACTTCCATGGTGGAAGTAGAAGGTATGATAAACCAAACCCCTATAACTATTTTAATTGATCCAAGAGCTAGTCTCAATTATATCTCACCTAAAATGGTAGAAAAATGTAAGTTGCCTATTGAAAATTCTTAGTTGGTGCAGTTAGCCACTGGTGCTAAAAGGAAGGTAACTTGTTTTGTAAAAGAATGTGCAGTAGTTATGGATCAATTTGAAACTGTTGTAAAGCTTAATGTATTACCTCTTGGTTCTTATGACTTACTCATCGATATGGATTGGTTAGAACAACATAGGGTAATTTTAAATTTTTATGATAAAACCTTTACGTGTATAAACAGTGATGGAAAACCAGCAAGTGTAAACAGAATCCCTAGAAAAACCACCATAAGGCAGATTTCTGCTCTGCAGCTTAAGAGAGCTGTTAGGAAGGGTTGTAAAGCTTATGCAGTAACAATAACTGATGAGGAGAATTTAAATAAGACAGATAAATTAAAATTGGAGGACATACCAGTTTTAAGAGAGTATGCTGATGTATTTCTGGAAGAAATTCCGGGACTACCTCTGAAAAGGGAACTGGATTTTACCATTGAGCTGGTACTTGGTGCAGTACCTAGCTCAAAGGCCCCTTATCGAATGAACATACTTGAACTTAATGAATTAAAGTCACAATTAAAAGAACATATTGATAAAAAATATATTCGACCTAGTGTGTCTCTCTAGGGGGCACCTGCCATCTTCGTTAAGAAAAAGGACGGAACCATGCGACTTTGCATAGATACCGTCAGTTGAATAAGATGACTATTGAAAATAGATACCTCTTGCCCCGTATAGATGATCTATTTGATCAACTATGTGGTGCCACGGTGTTTTCGAAAATTGATTTAAGGTCTAGATATCATCAAGTTAGGATTTAAGATGAAGATATCTTTAAAACAACTTTTAGGACTCGATATGGCCATTATGAGTTTGTCGTCATGCCATTCAGGCTTACTAATGCCCCAGTTGTTTTTATGTGTTTAATGAACAACGCTATGCATAAGTATCTAGATAAGTTTGTAGTCATGTTTATCAACGATATATTAATCTATTAAAAAACTGAAGAAGAACATAAAGAGCATTCAAAAATTGTTTTGCAAGAGTTACGAGATCATCAACTCTTTGCAAAGTTTAGTAAATGCGATTTCTTCAAAGATAAGTTTCAGTACTTAGGTCATGTGGTGACTAAGGAAGGGATTTCGGTGGATCTTGAAAAGATAAAGGCAATCGAAGATTGGCCGGTTCCTAAGGATGTAACTAATGTTCGATCCTTCATGGGAATTACCGATTATTACCGGAGGTTCATTGAAGATTTTTCGAGGATCGCGAACCCGATAACTTCTTTGTAGAAGAAAGGAAAGAAATTTGATTGGAACCAGAAATGCAAGGAAAGCTATAAAAAGTTAAAAACTTTATTAACCAGCGCACCTATTTTAAGAATAGCTGATCCAAATAAAGAATTTGTGGTGAGCACTGACGCCTACAATGATGGTTTAGCCGGTGTTCTAACTCAAGAAGGGCATGTTATTGCCTATGAGTCTAGGAAATTAAAAATTCATGAAAAGAATTTTTTTTTCCAAGGAAAAAAAGCGTAATTTAATTAATCTTTCGAGATCAAAATTACATTATGAAAATTCACTGAAAAGTGAGTTCCAAACAGCCATTGACAGAGCTGATTCCATAAAAGAGACTACATGGTCTTCTGTAAGATAAATCTAGAAAAACATACGCAAATGCTTTTTCAAAAAAACTAGGATTGTTACCATAGATCCATTCATGAACCACTAGAACGTGAAGTCTAATATACAAAAAACTGTTTGCTTTAGTGCCAGAGACTGCTACAATATACGGCTGGAAGAGCATACAGAGATACTTTTTCCATTATCTATAAGCTCGAGGCCATAGAACCATTCGATACCTTAAATAAGGTATATAATAGTATAAAAACATGATAGTAATCTGCCTTTTAAACAAGCTGGTGCATTATGAGACAATAAACCTGTCAAGGATCAATACAGTTCTATAAATGGCCTGTGATAAAAAGCCTGAATTCTGCCGTTTGAAGTTTCTTTCACCGTCCAAGTACCTTCTGCCAGCTTGAGCCCTTCCTTGGAAGCTTTGTCCGCCTCCTTGTTGTTTTCCCTGTATACATGCCGGCATGAGAAGGAGTTATAACGAAAAAGAAGCTGCCTGATAGAATAGATAATATGTGCTAATCTCAAATGTCTGCATTCTTGAATCTGATTGATCCAGTTTGTTACATTCATGGAGTCACCCAGAAAATTAAGATCAGTGTACCCTTTTTCTAAAGCAAACATCAGAAGTAATTCGAGACTCATTAGCTCAGCAAAATTATTTGTGCCTCCCCCTAGGAATATGGACAGAATAAAGAAATGGGACTCTGTAAAGTAAAGGACTGTGCCTCCTCCACACATATTTTTTTGGGCTGCCCCATCAAAGAAATCCCACGGTGTGGTTCTATCTATATCCACCTCTAAAGTCCTACGTTCTCTTGCAGCCCTAATATGAACCGGGAGAGACTTGTAAAACCCCACTGACAGCGCCCCTGTGATGGCCGAAGTGCTAGAAGTATCCTTAAAGATGGCCTTGTTTCGAGCAAGCCATATTCCCCAAATGACCAGCAGAGGTAAAAAATTGAAACGTTTATGTGGTGTCCTTCACCACCAAAAGTCCCAGGCAACCCCAATTGTTTCCCCTTCCCACTGACAAATGAAACCGACCAGAGAGGATACTACCCTCCAGACTTCGGATGAGTAACAACATGTAAGAAACAAGTGATAAGTTGTTTCCAGCTCCCTTTTGCAGAGCACACACCAACCCGGGCCTTGAAAAGATCTCTTTTGTAGCACGTCCCAGGTAGGAACCTTGTTGTTTAGTACACACCACATAAACATGAAAAGAATTATGCAACTTATGATCTGGAATTGGCTGTTGTTATACATGCTCTAAAGATGTGGCGTCATCACCTAATTGGTAGAAAATTTATTTTAATGACCGATAATAAAGGACTAAAGTATCTATTAGATCAACCTAATCTAAATGCTAGACAAGCTAGGTGGCTAGCTTTTCTAAGTGAGTATGATTTCGAAATTCAGCACATTAAAGGTAAAGAAAATAAAGTTGCTGATGCATTAAGTAGGAATGCAAGGCTGAATTTCACAGTAGTTATAAGCACCTATCCAACAAATCTGGATGAACAGCTTAAAGCAGGGTTAGAACAAGATGAAATTTACCAAAATTTATAAGTTAAAACGAAAGAATATCCAACAAAAATCTTAAGTAAATGGTACAGTTTGAATCCAAAAGAATTTTTACTGTATAAAGATAGAATGTATGTACCTAACGTGCCTAAAGTTAAGTTGTTAATTTTGGATGAATTCCATAAAACTCCATACTCAGGTCATCCAGGTTATCAAAAGACTATAACTATGTTAAGAAAATAATATTTTTTGCCAAATATGAAGACTGAATTAGCAGAGTATATATCTAGGTGTTTTGAATGTCAGTAGGTGAAAACAAAACATCAACACCCAGATGGATTACTTCGGCCATTACCCATTCCTAGCTAGAAATGGGAGATAATTAGTCTCGATTTTATTACTGGACTGCCTAAAAATCAGAATTTAAATGATTCTATCATGGTAGTGGTCGATAAATTAAGTAAAGCAGCTCACTTTATACCTATTAAAACTACGTATAAAGCTGCAAACATATCTGATATTTTTCTAAAACAGATTTTCTGACTGCATGGAATACCGAAAGTTATAATCTCAGACAGGGATCCTAAATTTACAGTTAACTTTTGGAAATCTCTGTTTAACGGATTAAACACTACATTAAATTTTAGTACTTCGTTCCATCCTCAAACAGATGAACAAACTGAAAGAGTAAACCAAGTACTGGAAGATTTATTAAGGATGTATGTGAAAGACCAGCCAGGTAAATGGGAGGATTATTTACATCTGGTAGAATTTGCTTATAATAATAATTATCAGGCATCAACCAGATTTAGTCCTTTTGAAATCTTGTATGGAAGGAAATGTAATACTCCTATCTCTTGGAGTAATCCGATGGACAAATTAGTATTAGGTCCTGAACTATTACAGGAAATGGAAGAAATTATAAAGCAGGTACAAGGTAATCTGAAAGTTGCGCAGGATTGACAGAAAAGTCAAGCAGACCTTAAAAGAACTCCAAAGGAGTTTCAGGTAGGTGAACATGTGTTCATCAAGGTGAGGCCCAAAAAGAGCTCTCTGAGATTGGGAAGTTATTCAAAACTAGCACCTCGTTATTGTGGTCCATTTGAAATACTGTCCAAGATTGGACAAGTAGCTTATAAATTAGCATTACCACCAAATTTAAAAGTACATAATGTTTTTCAAATTTCTGTATTAAAGAAATATGTTCATGATGCTACTCATGTTGTTAACTAGAATGATGTATAGGTGGAACCAGAAGGAGATTTTCTGGTGGAACAGGACTGTATCCTCAGGCGGAGGGAGATCACACTTCAAAACCGCACCATTGGTCAGGTGAAGGTGCAATGGAAGCACCTTAGTCCAGAAGAAGCCACATGGGAATTGGAAATTAATATGCGAGATGCATATCCAATTCTGTTCCAGGGGAATTCCGAGGATGAAGAATAAATAACATCGAGGACGATGTTATACTTTAAGGGGGTGTGTATGTCACATGCCCCAATTTTGCAAAAACGATGTTATATTATTTGATTTTATTTGAGGACAATATGTTAAATTTTATGCTAAGTTGTAATTGATGACTCAGCAGAGTCAAGGATATTTAATGTAATTATGAATATTTAATTATAAATAAATAAAGGAAGAGACAACAGCTTAGGAGAGCTGCTAAAAGAGTGTTTACTGGTCAAATTGGTGGAGGAGACTGGGTGGAGAGCAAACAGACATGTGGCAGCATCCTCAAACCACTTCCAATTGGTGCAGGTGGCAACCTCCCTACATTTGGGGTCATGATTCCCTAAGAAAGTGGAATCAGAGCAGGTGGCTCAATTAATGAAAACTGACCCAAAAGACCTAGGCAATCTTTATAAAAATTCCCATTGAAGAGAGTTGAGGCTGCTCATTCTAGAGAAGTGATCATTCAGGTGAATGTACTTCAGAGAAATTCAATGGAAGGGAATTGTGGAAAGAGTTCGTGGGGATAATTCCTGAGTGATCTAGTGCAGCTTTTAAGCTGAAAGATATTACTGCTAAGTGCATGGTGTTTTACTGAGTTATTAGATCAGTCTACTGTTTGCATGCTCCACTAGTTCTCAGCCAAGAAGACCAGGAACAGGCTCAGGGGTCTTAAGGAAGCATTGTTTGAGTGCTCTCTAGGAGTTTGGTAGGGAGGAACGACCTCCTAACGCTGTTGTCGTCTATCCCAATAAGGTTCTACATTATTTTGTTTTACTGTGTTAGATAGATAAATCTGAATCTGACTGTTAAATGCATGATTAAATATTCAGTTTGTAAATTGTTAGAATGGAAAATAATTATAGTCTGTGTTTTTCCACACCTGGAAGGACCAGGCCGTACTCCAGCACAGATAAAGTATTTACAGTAGATGAAAGAATATGTTAAGAGACTGAATATAATAGATATGGTTCTGCATTTCATAGTTAGAAGAGTATTTTATTTCAGTATGTAGGTTATTATTAAAAAGAATAATGATCTGGTTATCTATGTTTATTGTTTTAACCAGCTTATTTATGTAAATATATTGGAAAATAAATAGTAGTAATCTAGTACAGGTAGAAGGATTAATATGTTAAGAAAATGTCCTAGTAGATAGACTGTGTATTTACAGACAGTAGATTAATTTTATTCTAGGAGAAGATATTTTTGCTGCTGAGGACTACCCTTCTGGGAAGGTCTTGGGTCTTAGGGATTGTTATTCTCTTATTTCTCAGGCGACTGGGAATTGTATTTTGGTTGAGGATGTGCCTCAGTCTTTAAATTTGGATAACCACTACCAGGTCTCCCAATGCTTGGGGAGTTGCGGGCAAGCCTCGCCTGCTTTTCAGATGTTTGGGACTAGTAGTTTGGATGGGATTTTGCTTTCTTCTCCAAAAATGGGTCATCCCTTGGATTCATTGGGTTTGCAAAATAGTGAAAAGGATGCATGTGATCATTTTTCTGGTTATCAGAATGATAAGCCTAGTTTACCGGTTATCCAGGTAGATGGGATGGTTCAAGAGGTTTGCAATGGCATGAATGCAGAGTTGGGAATTTCTTCTTTCTCTAGTGTAAATTATAAAACTCTTAAGTCTATGGATCCTGATAATGAACTTGAGCATGCTCCTCATTACTTTGGTAGCATTGGTCCATCTAAGCCTAAGAAGAGGATGCCTAAACCTATCAAGAAGATAAATCCTGTCTTAATGACTTTGGGGGAAGATGTGCTATTAAATGACATAGTTCTTACCAATGCTTTGACTTTGGTTGGGAGGTCTGGAAGGCGTAATTATAATGCTGATTCTCTTCATGGGTGGGTTGTTAGGGTTTGGAATGGGATTATCTGTACTAATCCTGAGATTTATATGCTTCCAAGGGGTTGGATAGCATTTAAATTTTCTTCAGTGGATGATGCTGATAGGATTCTAGCTGGCGTCTGGAAATGGGATAATGATGGCCTTCTTATCAAGAGGTGGACTCCATTATTTGATCCGCGAAAGGAAAGGTATGACCAAGTTCCTATTTGGGTCAAACTTCCAAATTTACCTTTTGATTTCTGGTCTGCTGATTTCTTCAGACATGTTGGGAATACTTTGGGAACCCATCTAGAAACTGATTTCTCCTATTTACAATCTGGGGTTTGCTGCATAGGCTGGGTTCTTGTCCTGTTAGATTTTCGATTGGGTCTACCTGCTGAATTGGTCATTAAAACAGGTAACAGAGATTTCTTTCAGCCTTTGGATTACTTGTGACTTCCCTTTAGATGTTTTAGATGTCATGGGTTTGGACATTTGGCAAATGATTGCTCTCTATCATTTAAAAAACATTCTTCTTCTAAAATTTGGAGAGTCAAAAAAGTTGGGAATCAGTCTATTGCTAAGACAGGGATGTCAGTGGTTGAAACCTTGGATAATTGGAGAGTCAAATCAGATGGGACTCAGTCTATTGCTAAGGTTGGAAAGTCTGTGGATGAGAATCTGGATGTTCATCCTGTTTCTCTTGGTTTTGATCCTTTGGCCAATCTTAAACAAATAAGCATATCTAATTCTTTGGATGATAATATTCCATTTCTGAATCTTTCTTCTGAGGCATTACCTTCTTCTGTTCCGAATTCATCTTTGAAGGATCTTGGGTTTGTATCTCCATGTAAGGCAATTGTTAGTAAGGGGTATTTTCTCCGCTCAAGCACAAAATCTGTACAGGAGATATCTCGGCCTGTCAAGGATAAACCTGGGAATCTTGAAGTTGATGAAGGTTTGACTGGGGAGGTCCAAATATTGCATCCTGATTTGAGAGGTGTTGGGGCACTTAGAGCATATGCCCTTAATCAAGTTCCCTCATGATCCTTATGTCCTTAAATGTTAGGGGTTTGGCTAGTCTTCCCAAGAAACTAGCAGTTAAGAGACTTATTGATCTATATACTGTTGATGTTCTTTTTATTCAAGAAACAATGATTGAGGGGGGTGTATTGGTTCAAGATTTGGAACTTATGATTCATGGATGGAAGTTCATTTCGGTGGATGCTATGGGTAGATCAGGTGGACTTATTGTAGGATGGAAGTCTTGTAATTTTCTTTTTCTTAATGCATGGGCATTAAAAGCAGGGGTGTGTGCTGTTTTATTTTCATTTGATTTACAAAAGGATATAACTTTTGTTAATCTTTATGCGCCCTATCTGGATAGGGAATCTTTCTGGAATAATCTTATCAAGTTGGACTGTCTCATGTCTCCTTATTTAGTTTTTGGAGGCGATCTTAATTTCTCCCCGGGTCTCTCTGAAATTTGGGGGGTTCATGCTCAGGTTGATCCATTAACTAATTTTTTCCATAACCTGTTGGAGAGATTGGGGTTTGTTGACATCAACCCTTTGGTAGCTATTCCTACCTGGAGTAATCACAGAGTTGGTGATGAGGGTATTTGTAAAAGATTGGATCGTCTTTTAGTCTCGGCTGATTTCCTTGATTGTGATTTCCTCCTTAAACAATGGATTGGGTGTGGAGGTGTATCTGATCATCAACCTATCTTCCTGCAAATTTCTTCTCAGAGTTCTAAGGCCCACGGTCCTTTCAAGTTTAATGCAGGCTGGCTGGATCATATTGATTTGGTTGAAGCCTTAAAAAATTCTTGGGTTCTCTTTGATGTTCGGTCTGCTTTATCTCCTGAGGCTCAATTTAGTGTGAATCTAAAGCGCATTAAAGCAATTTCTACTAAGTGGTCTCTGAATAAAAAAGCTCAGAACATAAAAGATTTGGTTGATATTGAATTTGAGTTAAAAAAATTTCATGATAGTCATTTTTCTGGTATTTTATCAGTGGTTGATAAAGATTTATTGATTGAGATAGAATCTCGCAAGCATGCTATTCTTCTTTTTCGGGAAAAGGAGGCCCGCCAGAAAAGTAGGGTTTTATGGTTGTGTTGTGGTGATGATAATACTCCTTTCTTTCACAAATTTGCTGGTCATAGGAAATGCCGTAACTCAATTTGGAAACTTTTTGATGATTTTGGAAATCTTGTGGAAGGATCTGAGGCCATAGCAGAGGCTGGGATTCAGCACTTTGAAAGTATTTTTAAAGAAGAAGCTGATCTCCATCTTCCAGAAATTGTTCTTAGTGCTGGTCATTTCCCAACTTCTGTTACTGAGGATGATAATGCCGAGCTTATGCAAGCTATTACTCTTCAAGATATCAAGCATATATTATCCATCAGCAAAAATGATAAGAGTCCTGGCCCAGACGGTATTCCTGTTGAGGTGTACAGATGCATGTTTGATGTTTTGGGTGAAGACCTCTTAAGAGTCATTGAATTGTCTAGATTAAGTGGCAAGATCCCAGCTGTTTTTAATTCTACCTTTCTTGCTCTTATTCCTAAGGTTGATAGCCCTTCAACTTTTGAGGATTTTAGGCCTATATCTTTGTGTAACTTTGTATACAAAATTATTGGTAAGATTATCTCGATTAGAATCAGAAAGGTTTTGAGTAGATATATTTCTGGTGAACAGTTTGGATTTTTGCCGAGAAGGCTGATTCACGATGCGGTAGGTGTCATTCAGGAGGGTATGCATTCTATGCATGTTAAATCCTTAAAAGCTGTCATGATTAAGATCGATCTATCTAAAGCATATGACCGAGTCAACTGGGTTTATCTTCGGGTTATTCTTGCAAAAATGGGTTTTGCTGGGAATTTTATTGCGTGACTTATGAGAAGTCTTTCATCTGTCTCATTCTCTTTGCTCATCAATGGTGTTGCTACAAATTTTTTCAAATCTGGTAGGGGACTCAGACAGGGGTGTCCATTAGCACCACTCCTGTTTCTTATTGTGGTTGAAGGCCTTGGGCGGGCTATTATACATGCTTCACACAGTGAGACTTATCATGGTTTAGCCTTTGGTAATGAAATTGTATTAACTCATGTTCTATTTGTGGATGACATTGTCATGGTTAATGATGGCTCTGAACAATCTCTCTCTACTCTCTATGAGATTTTAATGCATTTCTGTAAGGCATCTGGGATGCAAATTAACAATAATAAATCATCACTTTACTTCTCCTGTATGGAAGAGTCTGAAGTTATTACATTACAGAACATCTTTAGTTTTCCTGTTGCTAGAATTGATTATGGCATGAAGTACCTAGGGTTTAACCTTAAACCTTGCAGATATCTTATTAGGGATTGGGATTGGCTGATTATTAAAGTTGAACAAAGGATTCAGAATTGGAGCTTCCGTTGGTTGTCCAAAGGAGGAAAGCTGATTTTGATTAAAGCTGTTTAGAGGCTATTCCAGTCTATTGGATGCATTTCTGGGTTCCCATGGGTGTCATAGACAAAATCAGAAAGCTTTGCTTTAACTTTCTTTGGGCTGGTAAACAGAACTCCTCTGGTTTATCCTGGATATCTTGGAAGTCTATTGCTTTGCCTAAATCTTTGGGTCATTGGGGACTTAAGGTCCCTGTATTATTTGCTAAAGCTCTTGCAGCAAAAAAGGTATGGGATATTATTCATGGTTCGGGTTTATGGGTTAAGATAGCTTATCAGAAATATATTTATCCATTGAATAAACTGGACTGGATAAGATCTTCTGTTAAAAAGAAAAAGAACATTTCAATCTGCTGGAAAGCTGTCCTTTGGGCTTTTGATCTCATTGGGAATTTTCTGGTTTGGAAGGTTGGTTCTGGCAATGCTGTTCGTATTGGTTTAGATCCGTGGGTTGGATGTAAATGGAGACATGCTTTGCCTGTTCCTATGATAGATAGGTTACATTTGGCTGGTTACCATTTTCTTTCTGATATTGGAATTTTTGGTATGTCTGTTTTAATGCCACAAAAATGGTTATCTGCAGACACTTTGGGTTTTATTGATCCACTTGAGATTGCTGTTTGGAATGGATATATTGCCATTCTCAAGTCTAGCCATGTTAGACTTTCTAATGCAGATGACTGTCTCATCTGGCATTTATCTAAAACAGGTAAATATTCTCCTAAAATGGGATATGCTGAACTTATTTATAGAGAAGTGGAATCGAACTGGTGGTGGAAGGTCTTATGGAAGATGAAGTGTCCACTAAAAACAAAAAATTTTAGTTGGTTTCTTCTCTCTGGTAAAGCATTGACCTGGGATGTTCTTTGCATGAGAGGTAGAGAGGGTCCTGGTAGATGTTTTCTATGCAAACAGAGCTGTGAATCTAATTTTCATATTGCAGTAGAATGCCCATTTACTCAATCTATTTGGTCTATTATTGAGGATCATCTGACTCTTAATAATCTTTGGAATGGAGATTCCCTGTCTGATTGTTTTAAAAACTGGTGCTTGTTATCAGATGTAATACTCATCAATTCTTTACCTATCATTGTTCTCTGGTTTATATGGAAAGCAAGAAATAGATCTTTCTTTGAGGATCTTGACTCAACTCCTGCACAGATTTCAAGTTATAGCTTGGGCATGTTGAAGAATTTACCGCAGTCTTTATCTGTGGTCTCTATCAGATCAATTTTTGTGGAAGAAATTGATCATTCTTATGCATGGGGTTATTTTGATGGATCTGCGGCTGGGGAACCAATGATTTGTGGGGCCGGAGGTATTTTTTTCATCTCTGATAGGCATCATATTGCTTTCAAAGCAGGTTTAGGCTTGGGCACAAATAACTATGCAGAATTATGTGCACTTAAGCTTCTCCTTAGGCTGGCTCGGATGCATAATTTGGATAATATTCAAGTTTTTGGGGATTCCCAGCTTGTTATTAATTGGGCATCTGGTAAGTATCAATTACAAAATATTGAACTAGCCTTGATTCTTCAAGATGTTCACTATTTATCTGACAGCCTTGATTATGTGTCTTTCAAACACATTTATAGGGAAAGAAATTCCAAAGCAGATTCTTTGGCTAAAGCAGGTGGTAGCATACTTGAAGGTTTTTGGAGTACTTGTGAACAGAGAGAGGCAGATTCCATAGAAACCTTTCAAGTTTTCTAAAAATGCTGTAGTGTGTTGTCTGTTCATCTGACAGATTGCTGATTCTTTGGAGAGTTATATATGCTTGGGCATGGACTACCCTATCCTTGATATGATGCCTTGGCTGATATTGATATGCATCTTTTTGCATTTGGTGATCTCAAGCAATTTTATTAGAGCTTGACTTGCGGGCTGGTTGGCCTCTTCTTATTTGGTTCTGATTAGATTTGGATATTTTATTTTCATCATTGGATGGCCTGGAATAGGCCAATTTCTAGCTGCTGTTTATTTTTATCAGCATTTGACTCATTTATGAGACTTCATCATCATGCTAGTTCTGCTCTGATTTTTTTGCTTTTGATCACTTGACCCAGTTGATCTGACCTGATTTAATCAGGAATGATGATATAAGTCTGCTACGATTAGACTTAGTTTTTACATGGTTTTTGCTTTCTTTTCTGCTGAAAAGTATTTTGGTGAACATTATGATCTTATGATGATATATTGTATGTAATGTCAACTTTACAGTTTGAACAGTTTTGGATATGGATTGTGGATTTGTGCTCATTCTGAGGCAAATTTTGTAAATGACAACTTCTTAGTTGTATTTTGTATAATGGACTATGAGGGCCATCTGTTGAATGTGAATAAAGTATTTACAATTTTTTTCTTTGGAAAAAAAAAAGTAAATAAAAACAATGAAAATATGATTAATAACTATTATAAAAATAAATATCTATCTGTTTTATAATTATCAGACACGCTTATACCTGTAAAGATAAACTACAGGGTCGAAACCCTAAACTAAATTTATTTTTACAAATCAAAACATTTAAGCTACAATCCATTTACTTGGATTATTTTATCAATAAACAATTAAACTTGTCAAAACCCCAAAATTTTCATAAAAATTTAAAATTTTGAATATACATAAAATCCTAAGAATGCGGTTTGCTAATAGCTAACAATTATCTATAAAAGAATTAGTTACCAGATTAGTTAATACATAATCTTAATTAAGTAACTTAGCATTCTACTTTTTGAAATAAGGTTAGGTTGAACTTGTGCAATAATTCCTCTTTCAGTTTGCTGATGAGTTTTAATTTGCGACAAGTAGGTGGAACTGTCTTTGGATTCTGGGGCTTACTTAGCATTTAAGCTAACGCAGAAAGCTTACTTGTTCTTACAGGTTTTATAGGTATGAATGATCGAGTAACGCCTTTAATTCCATAAAGCATCCAACTAAATTTCTATTTGCAAAATAAAAAGCTTGGTAAATAAGCTGTTACATATCAATCTACTTCTATGAGGTAAAACAAGTAGTTTTGTTTCCTTCAATTATTTTTGTCAACGATATACATGTAGAAGAGTATCTTTCGTAAATGTAAATAGAAGCAGTAATTACTTTCCCTGGTTCCCAACTTGTGATCTTTGTTGTAAGTTATTTTCACTTAGAGTGCATAACCTGTAATGCTATAGCGATTGTTCTAATAGTTATATACATTATCAACTTATAATAACAGTATAACCAACTGCTTGTTATTCATCTTCTGTAATGAAGATTATTGCCTATAAGTTTCTAAACATTACAATGAAATATAAATTCCTAAGGACTTAGAGTCTAGTGGGATTTTTTTCATTTCAGTTTCCTAATTTTTTACAATACTTCTCTTGAATTAAGCTACTAACCAAAACAGTTAACTTAGGTCAAAGTCTTCAAGAGAGATTGATTTATTACCTCATGCAAGTACTAGATAGTTCTAAAAGTTATGTTACTAATCAAAAACATGGTAAAACTAATAGTACTTGTCATGGTTGAGTAAATAACCAAAAGCTAGTAAACTTCGTTAGTTTGAGCTATGTAAAGGATTCATAGCCAACATCCTAGTATTTGCCACCCACTAAAAACTATATTTTTCTATGATACTCACCAATACACACATAAACTATCTTGTTTATAATACATCCATGTTTAACAGTAATTCTGGTTATAAACAAATAAGATTTATAAAGTTCATGATCCTATTTAAAACCATGTTCTATAAAATTATCAAGTCACGACATAAACGTTGGTGGCAACCAGATTAGCTATGCAAAGTCTATTAGGAATACTTTATTAAACATCATAGTTTGGCTAGGTGATGAAATAGCCTTTTAATTAGTATCTCCCAAGTATCATAAGATTTTCTTCATAAACTTAGTTATGATAGCACAATGCTTATCAACATTTGTAACTATAATATTGATGCTATGAATAAATGGATAAACCGTTAGCTTCCATTCATAAAATATATTGAGCAAGAATCTAGGTTATAGGGTTGCATCAATTTCACGGTCAACGAAAGCTTAATATGAAAAAAACATATCAATTATAAAGTTTACATTATAACTTGTTATGGAAAAGGGATGAGACATTAGTCCATTCCATCGATTGGTTTATGTGTAAGGTTTTGTATATAAAAGACTTTGAATTCACCAACGTTCTGAACTAATTGATGGCTATATGATAACCTTGGCAATGATCTAAGGGTTCATGGTTTATGCCCATGCAACCGTAGGTTGACCTCTATGATAACGTGGAACATTTGAATGATTTAAGTGCTTATATGATTGTGCATAAAATTATGTTTTAAATCATTGTGAATCATTGGCATGCAGGAACTATATAGTTGACCCACTGCATGGTTGAATATTTAGGTGACCACGTGTTTTCTTCTCGGCCAAGTGTTGGAAGTATAAGGGTTTGTGTAACCTTATTCTTTGTCATTCTCCTCCGTGGATATCGGGCCTTCGAGCAGCTCTACAATTGTGTCCATAGCCATCATACTTACCCTACTGTGAACTTAACGAGCTCCGCGTCCTGGTTTACAATATTTAGTTTGTCTTCTTCGTTCTCGAACTCTTGTTTGCACTGTGAGTTTACCCTGGCAAGAGTTGTTGAGGGCCGTGACTTAAAGCTTACGGCCTGGCCTGTGAGTGGCTTTTGGTTCGTTCCTCCACGACCTGCCTGTAGGGATAGTTTTATGGATTTATTTGCTTCTGTTATGGCTCTGTCTTCGTCATAGGGTTTTGAGAGTGTGGTTCTCATGCTTCGCATTGTGGTGAAAGCTCCAGCTTCATCGTCCGCTTCTTGCTTGGCCGTTGCTCAACCTTTTTCTTGCTGCTGCTAGCAGTGGTTTGTGCATGCATTTAAACCATCTTTGTCACCGGAAAAATGAAGGGTTGGCTCTCTGTCTCGCTGGTGGCGGCGCTACTGTTTCTTGGTGGCTACATTACCTTCGCTTCCAGGTATGAAAATTTATTTTTAAACAGTTCTTAAACTTACTCTTAACTCAGTTATAATATGAAGCATAATTTTAATGTCGTGGGTTCTTATCCTTGCAGGTAACGGTTTACATCTCTCTTTGTTGCTGGTACAAACGAGTAAGGCCAAATCCCTGGTTACGGGTAAGCCCTGGTCAACCGATGGCAATCCATGCTTGTTCACTTCTTTATGGAACATTTTTCGGTTGAAAAATGTGGCCTGCAATTGACCCTTCATGGTTACTATTCCTCGGTTTACTTGTTTAGTTTTTACTAAACCCTTGCTGTTAGCAGGGTTCTCCAGCTTATGCCGTGACTTGTAATTTTTGTTTTACTTGTTTTTGTGTACAGTTTCGTAAATAGATTTTGTGGCCTGTCAAGCCATTCTCTGTTTAAACTTTAAGCATAAAGATTTAACTCTTTTGAGCTCAGACTCGATTATTTTTATGCTCTTACTGTAATTTTGTATACTAGGGTTCTTACCCTTATTCGACTGTGTAAAGAAATCTTTACTTGTTAAATTTATCTTGCATTAAATTGTATTATTATATCCTATTTTGTTATTTCTTTCTATTATAATAATTTGTTTATAAGCTCGGATATTCGAGCAAGGGTTAATCGTGTTAGTGACCTGTGTATAAAATAATTTCTTTAAATTATTATGTAGGTTTAGTTCAATAATAAATGTTAAGTTAATTGTTTGTTACAGGTATATAGTTATTATAATTCCAATGTTATCTTTCTCTGTCCTTACAGGACTTTAATAATATTTTATAGTTTGAAAGTTCATAATACTAAATAATCCAAATCCTTGGATTATTGCTTATCTGATTATTAATTACAATGTTATTATTATGAATTACAATGTTAATACTATAAATTATAATGTTTAATACTATGAGGGTTTCGACCCTGTACTTTCTTTTATAATTAATCTTTGTTTAGTTTATATAAATGAATTAGTTCATTTATAAATAATATTTAAATATTATTTACCATTGCATTCAGTCTAATTTATTTAAATAAGTATATAGATAGGTTTTGTTATTGTTTCCTTGTTACAATATTTGAATTGCTGTAGTTAATTTATTTATAAAAATAACTATACCAGTATTACCCTACTTGAAATGTGTACATTTGTAGATGTAGTTAAGCAGTATGAACAAAAATATACTATGTAAAACAACTTGGTTCTTTCTTCACAAAAATAAATGAGTGTTTTATCCAAGTTAATTCTTTTACCTATGTTACAGATTAATAGTATCATTTTACAAAATACAGTTTTGAATAAGAACAATAACCTATTTACTGTAACTACTTGCTAAAAGAAATAAACCTGATGTCTGTAAAGTATTATGAATACTTCTTTGCTAGCATTCTTAATACAACAGTTTGGTTTAAACAATTAACTTAATTAGACAGATTATTATTCTTTCCTGAAAACATCTATATACAGAAATAAATTACTCCATTTTTCTGAAATACAAAATAACTCTATTCAATCAAGATTTCTATCATATCCTTCATCTATTTTATAATGAACTGCCTGTGCTAGAGTACGGCTTGGTCCATTCCAGATGGGGAAAAACACAGGTTAGGATTATTTTCATCAATTACAGATTCAATATTCAAATAACTAAAGGGTTACAAGCTCTATCAGTTCACTACAAAACATGTAATCATTCATTCTCAGATATAAACATTTAACACAGTAAATAAAAGACTGTAGAACCTGTTTAAAGCTGGATGACAACAGCGTTGGGAGGCCATTCCTCCCTACCAACTCCTGGAGAGCGCTCAAACAACGTCTTCTCAGGACCCTCGAGCCTGTTCCTAGTCTCCTTGGCTGAGAACTGGTGGAGCATGCAACAAGATACTAGTCCAATGACTCAATACTAACTCTGCAGTCAGCAGTACGATCCTTCAGCTGAAAAGCTGTACTAGATCACTTTTGCACTTTACCCCTCAAACACCTTCCACAAATTCCCTTCCCAATGAAATCTTTTGAAGTACATTCACCTGAATGATTCTCTTCTTGGAATGAGCAGCCTCAACTCTCTTCAATGGGCATTTTTATTAGGATTGCCTAGGTCTTTTTGGGTTAATTGTCATTAATTGAGCCACTTGCTCTGATCCCACTTTCTTGGGGGATCATGACCCCAAATGTGGGGAGTTTGCCACCTGCAACATTGGAAGTGTTTGAGGATGATGCCACTTGTCTATTTGCTCTCCACCCAGTCTCCTCCACCAACTTCACCAGTAAACACTCTTTTTAACAGCTCTCCCAAGCTGTTGTCTCCACTTTTTATTTATTTATAATTAAAATATTCATAATTACATTCAACATCCTTGACTCTGCTGAGTCAACTTAGCATAAAATTTAACATATTGTCTTGAAATAAAATCAAATATAATAATATTATTTTTGCAAAATTGGGGCATGTGACAAAACTACTATAGACTGTTTACAGTCCTTTTTAAAGACAAATGAAATGTTACAAGTTAAATTGTTACAACACACATGTAATGAAAATTTAATCAAAATTAATAAGTAACAGAACCTATTTAAAAATAAATTGAAAAATTAATTTAGACAAGGGTTTCATTCAGGAAAACCCTAGCTTGTGTTTTCCAAGCAAATAAGTAAATATTATAAATTACATTATGACTGAGTTACAGTCTTAAATATTAACATTAATCTATTGCAAAATATACAAGACAGTAATAATCTTCATTAACAGTCAATTAGGGTAAAACTCTAACATACACAGAGTCAAAATATACAATATCACTGCAAAACGAAACTGAGTTCGAGAACAAAAACCAATGTATTACATTGACAGGCCGTAAGGCTAGAAATTTAAACTAATTACAACACCCAGCTCACGGTCCAGACTACCCAACGACAAAGCGAGGGTTTGTAAATAGAATAGAACCAACAACCTTTAAAAAAAAGAAAACATTTATCTAATGGCGAAACTGGACAAGCTTCCAAGCTCAGGGTTTCACCATCGACAACCCTGTTACAAGCAGGGTAAGAACCCATTCGTTGAACCCAGGGCTTACCGGATTGAAGCCGCGAGCCTTTGAAGATAGCCAACATTATCTTCATCATGGGTTGCAGGAATAGTCTCTAGTTCCTGCAAAGAGAGCACAATACTGTGCGTTAAATTCAAAACTCTTTTACTATTGAAAACCTAACTGTAAACATGATTTTACTATGAGTCTTTTATTTTGGAATGAAAACCAAATAATTACCTTAAATAAGAGAATTGAACAGTCTAGCGAAGAGACTGTCACCAACTGCAAATTGCTCATACAAAATCTTCAAACCCTATGGCGACGATGGAGCACAACCAACAGTAGTGAAGCTTAGCTTCTCACCGCAGTGACAGGCCACTGGGAAGGTGAGAAGGAGCTAATGACAGGCTGCGAGCCAAGAGCAAACACACCAGTAAACTCTCGCCTAATAAAAACCCACGGCTACGAAGGTTGGCAACAAGACTGAACACTGAAGACTACAACAACGTTAAACCCAAGTTGGAGCAAGCTAGAACGGGAAGAACACTCACGACCGCCATGAAACCTTGCAGAGCAGCTCGAAGGCCAGCGTGAACCTCGGAGGAAGAATGACAAGCGATTAGGGTTGCAAGAGTTTTATATCACCAATACTTGGATAGGAGGTGACCACGTGCCCTCAAATATTTCCAACCATGCATGGGTCAATTCCAAAGTCCAATTGCGATCAATTATCCAATTATAAAAACAATGATTTTTAATCAAACATTGCATGAACTATGATATATGCATATACATATCATGTCGTTAATCATATATAATGTTTGATAGCTCGATATTGGCTTTTGGGTAAAACAATAATATGTTAATGTTGACCTAGTGTAAGGTGGTAACCACTTCATCTTTTGGTTAATCCCAAAATCGATTATGCTTAGAACCTTTCAAACTACAAGTAGATTTATATAATTGCAAGACAATGTTAAGTAAGCATGTTTTATAATCCAAACTTATCACTCATAAACCAATCAGCTTGGGTGGATATAATTTATGGAGTTGAATTGCATAATGAAAGAGTATAAACATAACTTTTACAAAGTTCGATGTTGATCTAAACTCTCATAGACACTAGTTGTTTCTCGACTTGTCAATGCTAGTAATTTACCATATTTGTTTATATTGGATAAAATAGATTGTGATTGTTCAAGATAACCTATAGATAGCATAGGGTAGAATTTTGATCATAGTAGAAAGATCTACCATAATAGCTACGATAGACATTAACTTAATGTAAGAGAGGCATTATGGTAATAATAAAATTACAATCGAATAACTATGCTCAAGTCTTTAATGATTGGAATGACACTGATTGACTTAGATTTAGGAAGCAAGGGCAAACAGTATTCCATCTGAAACGATACAATTATTCTTTTACAATAATCAAGTTTATAATATCAAGGAGTTTTACAGGCAGTAAGTTTTCCTACAGAATGTAAATAACGAATAGTTTGGTACTTAGTAAAGACTATGATATTGTATATGATTACAATAGTACATGCAGTATGATGTTAATCAGGAAGTTTATAACCTGTTAGTGAGCAACTGGTTTGTACTTACAAGTAACAGGTTGATATTTTCCATAACTAGTAGGTAAAAAAATAAAATCAAATCGTAGATTCCTTTAAGAATCTTTACTATCAGTATTGATAGAAGCTCTTCCATGTATAAAAACAAATAATACGAATAAGTGTAACATTGCAAGTTAAGCATGCTAAAATAGAAATGAATATACGACAAAGATTACGAGTTTAGAGTTCATAGTAAGTATCTTTAGTGTCACTAAGCTTGATAAAGAAAGGACCCGTTTATCTGAACTTTGCTCACAAGAAAAACTCGAGAAGATAAACAACTTTACCTCATTGAAGTTGCTTGAAAATTATCAGCTTATTTTACTAGCATATTATTTTGCAAACATAAACACTTCTTGATACTTTATGAATTTAAAACGTCTACTTGTTCGATCGTACCTGTGAACCTGTAAGAACCAGCAATCTGTCTGCATTAGCATAAATGATGAGTAAGCCCAATATTCAAAGTTAGATTCCACCTAGTTGCCATAAAGTAGATTCATTAGTAAACTAAAAGAAAACAGTACGCAAGTAAACCTTATTTACGTTACGAAAAAGAAGTTGCTTTAGTTAAACGTAATTTGAAAATGTGTAATACTAATCGTTGGACTGTTTCATTTTGCGCTAAACATTAGCTGTTAGTAAACCACATATTCAACATTTTATGTTATCTCAAAATTTTAAATTTTTGTGAAAATTTGTGGTATCAGAGCACAAGGTTCAAACACTAGGCCTTGATGAAGCCCAACTAGATTTTATGAAACAGTGATTTTGAATTATTTTGCTGATGTATTTTCTTTTAAATGTTATTCAACAGAGAAATTGTTTCGGAAGTTTAACAACAGGTATCGAAATGCTGGAGGAATATGCAGAAGAGGAATCTCCATTTACTGAACCAGAAAACTTACCAAGAGTCCTTATACAAGAAGATCTAACCACCAATTCCTCAAAACTGTTACAAACAATAAAAGACTTAAAATCTAAAATGGAATCCATTAAACAAGAGAATGAAAGGATTATGAGGGCTCAGGAGGAGCTGAATCAGATTGTGACAGAAAGGTTTCAAATTGAGGGTAGGGGTAAAAGAGCCGAATCAGAAGATACAAGTCATCAACATAAATATAAAAAGATTAAACATACTAAAAATTAAAGCATCTCATCTTCAGAGGTGTTTGGTGAGCAAAGTAATTTTCATTCCACCAGTGATAGTAGTGATGATAACCATTATACTAAAAAGAGAAAATATAAACTCTATGAGAAAATTTCTGGGGAATTCAAAAAGATAAAACCACCAACATTCAATGGAGATACTGAGAAGGGGGAGGAAGCAGAATCCTGGTTATCTGGGATGAAGAAGTACTTCCATATTTATAACTATTCCAACCAATTAAAGGCTAGAATGGCTATCTACAATCTCTCAGGAAAGGCTGATATTTAGTGGCAGGACTTGAAGAGAGTGAAGGGAATAAAAGTGAAGAACGTAAATTGGAGTAACTTTAAGAGGTACTTTAAAAAGAAATTTCTGTCTAAGCAGTACTATGAAGAGAGAGAAAAAGAATTCTATGAGCTTAAACTAGGTTCAATGACTATGAAGGATCTAAATAGCAAGTTTTTAAGTCTGCTTAGGTATGTGCCATACCTTGTAGATGAAAAACCAAAGGTACAAGGATTCCTCAAATGTCTACCTTATCATATTAAGGACAGGATTGAGTATGACAATCCAAAGACTTTGGAAGAAGCTATGAGGAAATCCAATTTCTGTTATGAACATAATCGAAAGAAGGAAAGCATGGCCAACTGGACGACCAAGAAGAATAATAACCATTATGATCAAAAGAAGAAAGAATTTGTGCCCAATAGGAATTCTAAAAACAACAAGGCCAGAAATTTTGCTAACAAGAATTTCCAAAGGAATAAGAATAATTCACCAAGCAATCAGAAAAATTCCAAGGGTAAAGAGTTTGCTAATAACCATGGTAATTACACCAAGAGATTTGAACGCAAAGAACCTATAAAGTGTTGGGAGTGTAATGGCCCACATTATGCCTTAGTCTGTCCTAACCGGAAAAAGACTGGCAGTAATATCCATACTATACAGGAGGAGATGACTGTTGGAGAATTAGCGAGGACTATGCCCAGAATCAATGTAGCCTTGGAGAATCAACAAGCAGAATATCAAACTTCCATGGTGGAAGTAGAAGGTATGATAAACCAAACCCCTATAACTATTTTAATTGATCTAGGAGCTAGTGTCAATTATATATCACCTAAAATGGTAGAAAAATGTAAGTTGCCTA
>LPNX010159027.1:175985-210193 GCA_001517045.1 Pseudotsuga menziesii | reverse complement strand
TAGCCACTGGTGCTAAAAGGAAGGTAACTTGTTTTGTAAAAGAATGTGCAGTAGTTATGGATCAATTTGAAACTGTTGTAAAGCTTAATGTATTACCTCTTGTTTCTTATGACTTACTCATCGATATGGATTGGTTAGAACAACATAGGGTAATTTTAAATTGTTATGATAAAACCTTTACATGTACAAACAGTGATAGAAAATTAGTAAGTGTAAAAGGAATCCCTAGAAAAACCACCATAAGGTAGATTTCTGCTTTGCAGCTTAAGAGAGTTGTGAGGAAGGGTTGTAAAGCTTATGTAGTAACAATAACTGATGAGGAGAATTTAAATAAGACAGATAAATTAAAGTTGGAGGACATACCAGTTTTAAGAGAGTATGCTGATGTATTTCCGGAAGAAATTCCGGGACTAACTCTAAAAAGGGAACTGGATTTTACCATTGGGTTGGTACCTAGTGCAATACTTAGCTCAAAGGCCCCTTATCGAATGAACATACTTGAACTTAATGAATTAAAGTCACAATTAAAAGAACTCATTGATAAAAAGTATATTCGACCTAGTGTGTCTCCCTGGGGGGCACCTGTCATCTTCGTTAAGAAAAAGGATGAAACCATGCGACTTTGCATAGATTACTATCAGTTGAATAAGATGACTGTTAAAAATAGATACCTGTTTCCCCGCATAGATGATCTATTTGATCAACTACGTGGAGCCACGGTGTTTTCGAAAATTGATTTAAGGTATGGATATCATCAAGTTAGAATTAAAAATGAAAATATCTTTAAAATAGCTTTTAGGACTCGATATGGCCATTATGAGTTTTTCGTCATGCCATTCGGTCTTACTAATGCCCCAGCTATTTTTATGTGTTTAATGAACAACATTATGCATAAGTATCTAGATAATTTTATAGTCGTGTTTATCGACGATATATTAATCTATTCAAAAAATGAAGAAGAACATAAAGAACATTCAAAAATTGTTTTGCAAGAGTTACGAGATCATCAACTCTTTGCAAAGTTTAGTAAATGCGATTTCTTCAAAGATAAGATTCAGTACTTAGGTCATGTGGTGACTAAGGAAGGGATTTCGGTGGATCCCGAAAAGATAAAGGCAATCGAAGATTGGTCGATTCCTAAGGATGTAACTGATGTTCGATCCTTCATGGGAATTGCCGATTATTACTGGAGGTTCATTGAAGGTTTTTTGAGGATCGCGAACCTGATAACTTCTTTGCAGAAGAAAGGAAAGAAATTTGATTGGAACCAGAAATGCGAGGAAAGCTTTTAGAAGTTGAAAGCTTTATTAACCAATGCACCTATTTTAAGAATAGCTGATGCAAATAAAGAATTTGTGGTGTGCACTGACGCCTGCAATGATGGTTTAGGCCATGTTTTGACTCAAGAAGGGCATGTTATTGCCTATGAGTCTAGGAAATTAAAAATTCATGAAAAGAATTATGTAACTTATGATCTGGAATTAGCTGTTGTTATACATGCTCTAAAGATGTGGCGTCATCACCTAATTGGTAGAAAATTTGTTTTAATGACTGATAATAAAGGACTAAAGTATCTGTTAGATCAACCTAATCTAAATGCTAGACAAGCTAGGTGGCTATCTTTTCTAAGTGAGTATGATTTCAAAATTCAGCACATTAAAGGTAAAGAAAATAAAGTTGATGATGCGTTAAGTAGGAATGCAAGGCTGAATTTCACAGCAATTATCAGTACTTATCCAACAGATCTTGATGAACAACTTAAAGCAGGGATAGAACAAGATGAAATTTACCAAAATTTACAAGCTAAAACGAAAGAAAATCCAATAGAAAGCTTAAGTAAAGGATACAGTTTGAATGCAAAAGAATTTTTACTGTATAAAGACAGAATGTATGTACCTAACGTACCTAAAGTTAAGTTGTTAATTTTGGATGAAATCCATAAAACTCCATACTCTGGTCATCTAGGTTATCAAAAGACTATAACTATGTTAAGAAAAGAATATTTTTGGCCAAATATGAAGACTGAATTAGCCGAGTATATCTCTAGGTGTTTTGAATGTCAGCAGGTGAAAACTGAACATCAACACCCAGTTGGATTACTTCATCCATTACCCATTCCTAGCTGGAAATGGGACATAATTAGTCTCAATTTTATTACTGGACTGCCTAAAAATCAGAATTTAAATGATTCTATCATGGTAGTGGTCGATAAATTAAGTAAAGCAGCTCACTTTATACTTGTTAAAACTACGTATAAAGCTGTAAACATAGCTGATATTTTTCTAAAAGAGATTTTCTGACTGCATGGAATACGAAAAGTTATAATCTCAGACAGGGATCCTAAATTTACAGGTAACTTTTGGAAATCTCTATTTAAAGGATTAAACACTACATTAAATTTTAGTACTTCGTTCCATCCTCAAAAAGATGGACAAACTAAAAGAGTAAACCAAGTACTGGAAGATTTATTAAGGATGTATGTGAAAAACCAGCCAGGTAAATGGGAGGATTATTTACATCTGGTAGAATTTGCTTATAATAATAATTATCAGGCATCAGCTAGATTTAGTCCTTTTGAAATCTTGTATGGAAGGAAATGTAATACTCCTATCTCTTGGAGTAATCCGGTGGACAGATTAGTATTAGGTCCTGAAGAAATTGTAAAGCAGGTACAAGGTAATTTGAAAGTTGCGCAGGATCGACAGAAAAGTCAAGCAGACCTTAAAAGAACTCTAAAGGAGTTTCAGGTAGGTGAACATTTGTTCATCAAGGTGAGGCCCAAAAAGAGATCTTTGAGATTGGGAAGTTGTGCAAAACTAGCACCTCGTTACTGTGGTCCATTTGAAATACTGTCCAGGATTGGACAAGTAGCTTATCAATTAGCATTACCACCAAATTTAAGAGTACATAATGTTTTTCACATTTCTGTATTAAAGAAATATGTTCATGATGCTACTCATGTTGTTAACTAGAATGATGTACAGGTGGAACCAGAAGGAGATTTTCTGGTGGAACCGGACTATATCCTCGGGCGGAGGGAGATCACACTATGAAACCACACCATTGGTCAAGTGAAGGTGCAATGGAAGCACCTTAGTCCAGAAGAAGCCACCTAGGAATTGGAAAGTAGTATACGCGATGCATATCCAATTCTGTTCTAGGGGAATTCTGAGGATGAAGAATAAATAACATCGAGGACGATGTTATACTTTAAGGGCGTGTGTATGTCACATGCCCCAATTTTGCAAAAACGATATTATATTATTTGCTTTTATTTGAGGACAATATGTTAAATTTTATGCTAAGTTGTAATTGATGACTCAACATAGTCAAGGATATTTAATGTAATTCTGAATATTTAATTATAAATAAATAAAGGAAGAGACAACAGCTTAGGAGAGATGTTAAAAGAGTATTTACTGGTCAAATTGGTGGAGGAGACTCGGTGGAGAGCAGACAGACATGTGGTGGCATCCTCAAACCACTTCCAATTGATGCAGGTGCCAACCTCCCTACATTTGGGGTCATGATTCCCTAAGAAAGTGGAATAAGAGCAGGTGGCTCAATTAATGAAAACTAACCCAAAAGACCCAGGCAATCTTTATAAAAATGCCCATTGAAGAGAGTTGAGGCTGCTCATTCCAGAGAACTGATCATTCAGGTGAATGTACTTCAGATAAATTCAATGGAAGGGAATTGTGGAAAGAGTTTGAGGGGATAAATGCTGTGTGATATAGTGCAGCTTTTAAGCTGAAAAATATTACTGCTGAGTGCATGGTGTTTTACTAAGTTATTGGATCAGTCTACTATTTGCATGGTCCACCAGTTCTTAGCCAAGAAGACCAGGAACAGGCTCGGGGGTCTTGAGGAAGCATTATTTGAGCGCTCTCCAAGAGTTTGGTAGGGAGGAACGACCTCCTAACGTTGTTGTCGTCTATCCTAATCAGGTTTTACATTATTTTGTTTTACTGTGTTAGATTGATAAATCTGAATTTGACTTTTAAATGAATGATTAAATATTCAGTTTGTAAATTGTTAGAATGGAAAATAATTCTAGTCTGTGTTTTTCCACACCTGGAAGGACTAGGCCGTACTCCAGCACAGATAGAGTATTTACAGTAGATGAAAGAATATGTTAAGAGACTGAATAAAATAGATATGGTTCTGCATTTCGTAGTTAGCAGAGTAATTTATTTCAATATGTAGGTTATTATTAAAAAGAATAATGATCTGGTTATCTATGTTTATTGTTTTAAACAAATTATTAATGTAAATATATTGGAAAAGAAATAGCAGTAATCTAGTACAGGTAGAAGGATTAATGTGTTAAGAAAATATCCTAGTAGATAGAGTGTGTATTTACAGACAGTAGATTAATTTTATTCAAGTTAAATTATTATGGAGGTTAAACCGTGCTACGATAGGTTATATTTCTATGTGTTCACTTAGTAATTGATTGCAATGCAGCAGAAAAATCACAGTTGAATTACAATGTTTACATTCAGTTCAGTAAAGAAACAAACTACTAATCTTTTAGTTTATTTTAATAATATCAATTCATTTAAGACTAATAATTAATATAAACTAAATAGGGTTATATTAAAAGTACTTAACTTATAAAGAGCAAACTAAGTTACAGAATCTATGCTTATCTTTGCAAAGAACTCTGAATAAATTCTATCTGTTAGTTTAGTAAATAAAAACAATGAAAATATGATTAATAACTATTAGAAAAATAAATATCTATCTGTTTTATAATTATCAGACATGCTTATACCTGTAAAGATAAACTACAGGGTCGAAACCCTAAACTAAATTTATTTTTACAAATAAAAACATTTAAGCTACAATCCATTTACTTGGATTATTTTATCAATAAACAATTAAACTACTATAGACTGTTTACAATCCTTTTTAACGACAAATGAAATGTTACAAGTTAAATTGTTACAACACACCTGTAATGAAAATTTAATCAAAATTAATAAGTAACAGAACCTATTTAAAAATAAATTGAAAAATTAATTTAGACAAGGGTTTCATTCAGGAAGACCCTAGCTTGTGTTTTCCAAGCAAATAAGTAAATATTATAAATTACATTATGATTGAGTTACAGTCTTAAATATTAACATTAATCTATTGCAAAATATATGAGACAATAATAATCTTCATTAATAGTCGATTAGGGTAAAACTCTAACATACATAGAGTCAAAATATACAGTATCACTGCAAAAAGAAACTGAGTTTGAGAACAAAAACCAATGTATTACATTGACATGCCGTAAGGCCGGAAATTTAAATTAATTACAACACCTAGCTCATGATCCAGACTACCCAACGACAAAGCGAGGGTTTGTAAACATAATAGAACCAACAGCCTTTAAAAACAAGAAAACATTTATCTAATGGCGAAACTGGACAAGCTTCCAAGCTTGGGGTTTCACCATCGACAACCCTATTACAAGCAGGGTAAGAACCCATTTGTTGAACCCAGGGCTTACTGGATTGAATCCACGAGCCTTTGAAGACAGCCAACATTATCTTCATCACGGTTTGCAAGAATAGTCTCTAGTTCCTGCAAAGAGAGCACAATACTGTGCGTTAAATTCAAAACTCTTTTACTATTGAAAACCTAACTCTAAACATGATTTTGTTGTGAGTCTTTTATTTTGGAATGAAAACCAAATAATTACCTTAAATAAGAGTATTGAATAGTCTAGCGAAGAGACTGTCACCAACTGCAGATTGCTCAAACAAAATCTTCAAACACTACGACGACGATGGAGCACAACCAACAGTAGTGAAGCTTAGCTTCTCACCGCAATGACAAGCCACGAGGAAGGCAAGAAGGAGCTAAGGACAGTCTGCGAGCCAAGAGCAAACACACCAGTAAACTCTCGCCTAATAAAAACCCATGGCTACGAAGGTTGGCAACGAGACCGAACACTGAAGACTACAGTAACGTTAAACCCAAGTTGGAGCAAGCTAGACCAGGAAGAACACTCACGGCTGCCATGAAACCTTGTAGAGCAGCCCGAAGGCGAGCGTGAACCTCGAAGGGAGAATGACAAGCGATTAGGGTTGCAAGAGTTTTATATCACCAATACTTGGATAGGAGGTGACCACGTGCCCTCAAATATTTCCAACCATGCATGGGTCAATTCCAAAGTCCACCTGCGATCAATTATCCAATTATGAAAACAATGATTTTTAAACAAACATTGCATGAACTATGATATATGCATATACATATCACGTCGTTAATCATATATAATTTATATAATAATGTTTGATAGCTTGATATTGGCGTTTGGGTAAAACAATAATATGTTAACGTTGACCTAGTGTAAGGTGGTAACCACTTAATCTTTTGGTTAATCCCAAAATCGATTATGCTTAGAACCTTTCAAACTACAAGTAGATTTATGTAATTGCAAGACAATGTTAAGTAAGCATGTTTTATAATCCAAACTTATCACTCATAAACTAATCAGCTTGGGTGGATATAATTTATGGAGTTGAATTGCATAATGAAAGAGTATAAACATAACTTTTACAAAGTTCAATGTTGTTCTAAACTCTCATAGACACTAGTTGTTTCTCGATTGGTCAATGCTAGTAATTTACCATATTTGTTTATATTGGATAAAATAGATTGTGATTGTTCAAGATAACCTGTACATAGCATAGGGTAGAATTTTGATCATAGTAGAAAGATCTACCATAATAGCCACTATAGACATTAACTTAATGTAAGAGAGGCATTATGGTAATAATAAAATTACAATGGAGTAATTCTGCTCAAGTCTTTAATCATTGGAACGACACTGATTGACTTAGATTTAGGAAGCAAAGGAAAACTGCATTCCATCTGAAACGATACAGTTATTCTTTTACAATAATCAAGTTTATAATATCAAGGAGTTTTACAGGCAGTAAGTTTCCCTATAGAATGTAAATAACGAATAGTTTGGTACTTAGTAAAGACTACGATATCGTATATGATTACAATAGTACATGTAGTACGACGTTAACGAGGAAGCTGATAACCTGTTAGTGAGCAACTGGTTTGTACTTACAAGTAACATGTTGATATTTTCCATAACTAGTAGGTAAAAAAATAAAATCAAATCGTATATTCTTTTATGAATCTTTACTATCAGTATTGATAGAAGCTCTTCCATGTATAAAAACAAATAGTACGAATAAGTGTAACATTGCAAGTTAAGCATGTTAAAATAGAAATCAATATACGACAAAGATTACGAGTTTAGAGTTCACAGTAAGTATCTTTAGTGTCACTAAGCTTGATAAAGAAAGGACCCATTTATCAGAACTTTGCTCACAAGAAAAACTTGAGAAGATAAACAACTTTACCTCATTGAAGTTGCTTGAAAATTATCAGCTTATTTTACTAGCATATTAGTTTGCAAACAGAAACACTTCTTGATACTTTATGAATTTAAAACGTCTACTTGTTCGATTGTACCCGTAAGAACCAACAATCTGTCTACATTAGCATAAATGCTAAATAAGCCCAGGATTCAACGTTAGATTCCACCTACTTGCCATAAAGTAGACTCATTAGTAAACTGAAAGAAAACAGTACGCAAGAAAACGTTATTTACGTTATGAAAAAGAAGTTGCTTTAGTTAAACATAATTTGAAAATGTGTAATACTAATTGTTGGACTGTTTCATTTTCTGCTAACCATTAGCTGTTAGTAAACCGCATATTCAACATTTTATGTTATCTCAAAATTTTAAATTTTTGTGAAAATTTGGGGTTTTCACAACTGTGCTTGTTGTTCTTTTAGTGATCCTACTATTGTAAATTGTTTTAGAATATCATATAAGAAATTAAGAAAACTTAACATGGTTTCAGAGCCACCCTAAAAGGAGACACTGCACAAATAGGGTTTGTTTTTTTGAACAAATCCCTCGACATATGAACCATAAAAGAGGGCTCACTCAACTCGCCCCAGAAGGGTGCATCTTTTTGTGAAAACAGAACTGAATTCCCATATGTTTCAATTTTGGACCAAATACTTCTACCGAGAAGAAATAGGGCTTCAGTTTTCATGAGACTCCATCATCAATCTCAGAAAAAGAAAGATACAATCTAGCTCGTCCTGGGAAGGCACATATTTTCGATCACTCATCCCTACTAGTGATCTCAACTGGAAAATTAGGGTTTCTTCATCAAACCCTAAGTCATCCCGAAGAAGGTCAACTAGATGTAGTATTCATCAAGTAAGTATCACTACTTCTAATTCCATTTGAAGTTCTCATTCTGTTAAAAGATGACATAGAGTACCAAACTAGATGAGAAGCTTGAGGGTGTTGAAAACTTCAGAGCATGGAAGTATCGAATCATGCTCATCCTAGAAGAAAATGATCTAGAAGGATTTATAAAGGAGGAAGATGCAAAGCCAGAATAAGATGAAGCTAAGGCCAAATACAAGAAGGATATGGTCAAGGCTAAGAGGATCATAGTCGACTCCATCAAATATAACTTGGTTCCTCAAGTATCCTCAAGGAGGACACCAAAGGAAATGTTTGATGCTCTATCCAACTTATTTAAAGGAAGAAATATTAATAGAAAGAAGACCTTGAGGAATCACCTCAAAAGTGTAAAGGCTCAAAAGTCAGAAACCATGCAATCATACTTCACAAGAGTATCTCAAATCAAGGAGCAGTTGGAAGCTATTGGTGCTATGGTTGAAGAAGCATAAATTGTAATGACCACCTTGAATGGTCTTCCAAGAGATTGGGAATCCTTTAATCGAGGAATCTATGCAAGAAGAAGTCTAACCAAGTTCCGACAGTTATGGGAAGAATGTGTTTAAGAAGAAGAAAGAATAGTAGTCAGAGAAGAGAATCTAAATGAAAATGAGGATCAAGATTTGGCAGTCCATACCAAAGGCAAGAACAATAGAAATAATTATGACCATCCTCCCAGAAAATCTCAAGGGTTTAAGAAGTCTAAGAAAGACCTCTCAAATTATGAATGTTTCATTTGTCATAAGATGGGACACATTGCTATAAATTGTCCCATGAAGGCAGAACAAGTCAAGAAGAAGAACAAAAGATTCCAGGCCCATGTTGCTGAAGACAATGATCAAGAAGATGAGGAAAGAACTAAGGAAAATCAAGATTCTTGTGAAGATAATGTCTTGATCTCTGCACTCATAGGTTCAGTCTCACTAGGGAATGACACCTGGCTAGTAGATAGTGGTAGCTCCAAGCACATGTCAGGTTACAGGGACTTACTCTCATGTCTTGTACAAAAGGAGTCCCCATACAACGTAATGCTTGGAGATGATTATCAATATCCCATCAAAGGAATGAGAGAAGCCTCCTATAGGTTGGACTCTGGAAATTCCATGAAGATAAAGGATGTCCTATATGTCCCAAGATTAAAGAAGAATCTCCTTTCTATCTCAGCCTTAGATAAGAAAGGTTTCAGAGTTGCTTTTGTAGATGGAAAAGTCCTCATGTGGACAAAAGGAAAAACTATAAATGATGCAATAGTGATTGGAGTTGAAGAAGGAGGACTCTACATATTCAAGGGGCATGTAGATTCAACATTTATGACTAGTTCCATAAGAGCATGTGAGTTATAGAACAAAAGACTTGCTCATATAGATTACAAAGCATTGCCAATTGTGAGCAAGGTTGTGACAGGTTTACCAGAGATTCAGATAAATCATGAAGGAGTGTGCAAAGGATGTGCACAGGGAAAGAATACTAAGAACCCTTATCCAAACGATGACAACAAAGTAAAAGGGTCTTAGACATTATTCATTCAGATGTATGCGGTCCAATGCAAACTACTTCATTAAGCATGTATGTTTACTATGCTTCCTTTATTGATGACTAGAGCCGCAAAAATTGGATCTATTTCTTGAAGAAGAAGGATGAAGTGTTTGAAAAGTTCAAAGAGTTTAAGGCCCTTATAGAAAACCTATATGAAAATAGGATCAAGATCATGAGATCAGATAATGGAGGAGAATTCACATCAAGTGAATTCAATGAGTACTGCAAAGAAGCTGGATTAAGAGGGAGCTCACCATTCCCTATAATCCACAACAAAATGGTGTGGCAGAAAGAAAGAATAGATCTATCACAGAAGTTGTAAAAGCTATGATCCATGATCAAGATCGACTTATGTACCTATGGGCACAAGCATCCAGAACAACAGTATATGTACATAATAGAATCTCCCATAGTACCCTTGGGAATAAGACTCCAGAAGAGATGTCTACTGGAGAAAATCCTGTAGTCAATCACCTAAAAATATTTGGTTGTCCGGTATATACACATTCCCAAGGAAAAAAGATCAAATCTAGACCCTTCAAGAAAGAAGGGATTGTTCGTAGGATATAGTGAGCAATCAAAAGCTCAAATCTATATCCCAGGATATCGTCAAATTGAACTAAGCAGAGATGTTATTTTTGACGAAGATACACTTTTCAGAAAATCAAGCAAAGACAAGGAAGAGGAAGAGGATCATGAAACTCCCAGAGCTGCAGAAGGTCCTAAACCAATCAGAAATGAAGAGGAAGAACATATGCCTGAGGATCATGACATAACCGAGCCTTAGAGACTGGAATAATTTCCTAGTGAAATGATCTCATGCAAAAGAAGGCCTTCCTGGGTTGTGAAGTACTTGAAGAAGCAAAAAGACATGGTGTCCCAGACTGAACCATCATAGAAAGAAATAAGCCAAATCCATGCCCTATTTATGTGGCTTTGATGTGTGATCTCGTTGATAAAGAGCCAACATGTTTTGAAGAAGCAACAAAGCAAAAGGAATGGTAGATGCAATGGTCGAGGAATACAAATCCATTATAAAGAATGGTGTATGGGAAATAGTACCAAGACCAAAGGACAAGTTAGTGGTGTTAGCACTCAGAATGTACCCAGGTTGTGAAAGGTAAATCCCAAGGTAACAACAAAAACCACTTTAGAATGTATTTCTGACCTAATACAGTCAGAGATGGATCTCTCACTATTTACAAAGTTTTTATACTCAAGATATTCAATCAAAGACAATCAGAAGGTCAGATTTCTAATGGGACAAATAGGACAAGTTTGTTTTAAAAGACTTGGTAGGATAGTCATGGAGTTGACCATTGGGCAATGGAGTCAATAATCAGATCTGAAATAGGTTGCAGGAGGTAATGTTTTGAAGGTTTATGAACAGAGGCAAGGTAGGCACCATTTCCTCGGTCTTGAGGTATTAGCAGGTTGATTAGTAGACAAAGGGAGACATCCCATCAAACAGAGCACCTAACTAGGGTGAATTTTTCAAGACTTTAGAAGAAAATATTTTGAAAATGCTTGAACAATGGACCTAGAGCATGTAGGATGAATTCTAGCCCATAAAAACTAATGCTCAAGTATGAAATCAAATATAAAATGGAGTGGTAAACAAGATAAACAGTCACATAAAGAAATTACTTACTGAAGAAAAAGATGCCACAAGAATCTCTGCCATGAAAAAGGTTTTACATTCCTCTTCTGCAAATTTCATTCATATACTGAAAACTTGAATCCATTAAAATGTAGATTCTCTCCACTCTTGAAATTCCCCCCTAAAACTATCAATTACATTTTAATTTATAGAAGAATAACCTCTACCTAACCTTGAATTCGAAACCTAACTGAACTCTAAAAATAGAAACAGTTACAACAACGTTTCTCCTGCATATCTCTAATGGTGATAGCTGTGTGAAATATAGGAGAGGTGTTTGTAATTAGACATGCACCTGACAAAACCCATGTATTATTTTCTCCAAACTCATCCCAAGCTCCTCGAAATCTGCCTTTGAAACTGATGACTCAGATAACTAAAATGTAGATTTCTGGAAAAATAACTTGTGAAGATCTTTTAAATTCTCCCAACCTATGATTACTGTGTAAAAACTGAAGGAGGTTTTTGACTATATGCCTGTTAGGAATACAAACCTCTCTCAGTTTTGTAAAATTAAATTCCATTTGTTTGAAACAATTCTTTGAATTTGATGGCTGAAATAGTCCTTTGGATAACATGAAAAATGGCCTATAAAACTGAATTTGTTTCTCCTACACCATAGCACTTGTGTGAAAAATGAAAGAGGTTATTGTGGATAGGTATGTTTTGAAGAAAATACTCTCTCAATTTCTCAAAATTCATCTTCCTTTGATGTAAACAATCCTTTTAATTTGATGACTAGAATAGTCATTTTGAAATCTGAACATTTTCCCTCTAAAGATGAATTCAATTATCCTAATTTGTAGCACCTGGGTAAAAACTGAGAGAGGTTATTGTAGATAATAATGCTATGATGAAAAACCTCTTTCAGTGTTTGAAAATTGTTCTTTGTTTACTGGAAACAGATCTTTGAATAAAATGACTAAAACAGTCATTTTCAGAAGAAGAAAAAAAAATGCTATGTTGCTTCTAAACCTTGAATTGTTTAACTGTAATTCATAAACAGAGAACATATAGCATCTATCCTTGTAAGAACATCTATTGTAAGATAAATCCCATGAATTGATTGATCAAGGTAGCCATATCTGTTAATAGTGCCTCCAAAACACTTGAATAATCCCAAGCTTTGGCACACTCTCCATTGTAAATTCTGTTTGTAAGACTTTAAACACATACCAATACCTTCACGAATGTTCTCACTGTATATATTTCTGCAACACTTCTGGGCTGATGTTCTTTTTGGGCTTCCCTTATGCATTGTTTAGTGGTGGCTTCCCTTTTCTTGCTCTACTAAGATCAATTTCCAGTTCCTTGATCATATTCTTTATCTCCGCCATTTTCCCTTCAAGTTTTTTCCATTTGAACACCATGAGACTTTGAGACAGCTCACTTATTGTTACACAAAATCGCTACCTCCTTATTTGCACGTTGATAACCAGCAACTCCTTCTAGTGCAATGCTACCAATTGTATCATGAAACAACTTATCCAATGTACTCATTCACCATAAACGAATGCAAATGAAAATAAATTTACCGAAGTCAACTCACTCGTTATACACGGACCTTTCAGGAGCCTTCATCAAGTTGTTTTTTCTTTACCGCTTTCCTCAGCGGAATTCACCAAAATTTACCACGTGGAAAGTGGTTTAAATTCCGCTACCACCTTTCCAATTTAACCACCTCGCAACTTTACTCTCCAGAAACACTAATACCCGTTGATGAGTTTTCACTCTTTACATTAACCGTTGGATTATTATATGTGCTAGTGGTTTGATTTACCTTAAGAAAGGTAATAGATCTTGTTTAGCGCTTGAACCTTCATTAAGACTTGGTTTGGTGAATATGAGGCCCCTTTTTNAAGTTTGAATATAAATAAAATAATAAGTTTATAAAACCCATTTTATAAATTTCATTCAAAAGTTAATAAAACTTTTTGCCCCACTTGTGAAAAACTTATTTCTTCTTTTACCTAAAATTCCTTTAACTTCTCTTCTTGGCCAACTTGGAAATAGCTTAATGAGAAAACTTTGGAAACCAACTCAATCACCCATGAAAAATTAAAATTTTGAAGGCAATAAGACCAATTCCAACAAAAATAAATTTTGTGCTAACAAGTGGTATTCTCGAAATGGATCTACAAGACAAAGCATTCTGCAAACGGTAGTATAGAGAAATACAAGGCAAGATTTGTAGCTCACAGATTCTCCCAGAAGGAAGGAATCGACTATGAGGAGGCCTTTGCACCAGTGCGTAGATACATCTCAATTAGAACCATTCTTGTCTTGGCATCCGATATGAAGTGGACGTTACATTAGATGGATGTAAATACAACCTTCCTAAATGTCTTGGTATAAGAAGAAGTATATATCGAACAACCGTGAGGTTTTGAGATAGATAATCAGAAAACTCATGTATGTAGACTCAAGAAGGAATTGTATGGGTTGAAGCAAGCACCCAGAGTATGGTATAGAATAATTGATGGATTCCTAATGAGTTTGGGCTTTGCCAAGAGTAAAGCAGATTCCAACCTATGTTATAAAGTTGAGGGTGATCGACTTATGATTTTACTACTGTATGTAGATGATTTATTCTTAAGAGGTGAAGATAGGCCCATTAATGAATGTAAGAAGAAGCTCGCTGCAGAATTTCAGATGAAAGACCTTGGAACGATGCACTAGTTTCTAGATCTTGAAGTATGGTAGTATCCAGAAGAGATTTTCCTAAACTAAGGAAAATATGCAATAGAAATCCTAAAGAGATTTGGGATGATAGATTGCAAGGCTATGACTACTCTGATGACAACAAATTTGAAGCTATTGAACGATGACTCTTTGGAAATAATAGATACCACTTTATATAGACAAATTATTGGTTATCTAATGTACTTGACCAATACAAGACCAGATATACGTTTTGTTGTAAACACACTAAGTCAATATATGGTGAATCCCAAACATATTCAAAACATGTGATGAGGTATCTAAAGGGGACTTTAGACTATGGTCTCATATATGCATCAAAGATTAGATTACATGGATTTACAGATTGAGACTGGGCAGGAAGTGTCGAAGATAGAAAGAGAACTTCAGGATGTTGTTTTTGTTTAGGATCAAGCACGATCTCATGCTTCACTAAAAAGCAGCACAATATTGCACTTAGCATGACAGAAGCTGAATACATTGTAGAATGTTCAACTTGTAGTGAAGCAGTATGGCTTCGCAAGATGTTGACATGATTATTTGATGCAGAGATAGATGTGACTGATATCCATTGTGATCATTGGAGTTGGATTAAGATGACAGAAAACTCGATGTTTCATGATAAGTCGAAACACATCGAAGTTAGATATCATTACATCCGGGATATGGTACAGAAGGGAGCTATAAAGCTCAAGTATGTTCCTACATAGGAACAAGTGGCATATATGTTGACTAAGCCTCTTTCTTGTGTAAAGTCTGAATACTTTCGAGCCAAGTTTAGCGTAGTCCGAAAGGACCTCCCTCGAAAGAGGGAGTGAAGAAGATGGTAGAAGGATGCAGTGGTGTGGTAACTCAGCCTAGGGTAGGGTAAGTCTGGCTAGGCTTGTTGGCCCAAAAGGGTTAGTAAGTCAGACGAGGCCCATTGATCCTAGGGGGATTAGTATGTATAGCTAGGCTTGTTTAGCCCGAAAGGGTTAGTAAGCCAGACAAGGCTTGTTGGTCCCTAGGGAGATCCACCTGTCTGACTAGGCTTGTTGAATTGAAAGGGTTAGTAAGTTATAAAAATGCCCAGATGGATCTACCAAAGAACCCACAGAGGTATTGCTCCAAGATGGTTAGTGGGAAAGAGGTAGTATCAGTATTCCTATATTGATGTAGCGGGTTCAATATTTTCATACTGATGTTGTTGTGATGTTGATGAGACGGTTTCAGTATTTCTGTTCAAATGACGATGATGATATTTCAATATTCTTATGTTGATGACGACGAAGTACAATATCTCTATGTTGATAATGCAGATGATGATCTAGCGGTTATTGATGATGTTGCTTTAGCACTAATATTCTAATGATATTGTTGTTGTAATTACATACTGATGTTGCAAATGATGATTAAGTATTCGCATAATGATGTTGCAGATGATGATTCAATATTTACATACTAATGATCCAGTAGTTACACACTGATGTTGCAGATGACGATGATGATGAAGAAGAAGATTCAATATCCACATACTGATACAGTTCCAGATTGATGATAAAGATGCATGATGGTGTTCCAAAGCTTCCTATGACATATAGAGACTCACCAATCATATGTATAGTTGCAGTAGTGGTTTCTACCTTGGTTTCTACCTTCCTTATTAAGAGGGAGTGTTAAAGTATTGTAACTTCGGAAGATATATCAGTTGTATTAGTCGTATTCCTCCTTCAGGAGATGTATCTGATGTGTTTTGTCATGTAAGAGTCATTGAAAGAATCAATGTAAACCTCTGGATGTAATTCGACTCAATAGTACCCAACTGTCAATATAATAAATATTATTTTTGGTGTTTTACTAGACAAGTCGGCCTTGCTAGGTTGTCAATTCAAGAGACAAATATAAATAGGGACGCACTCCCCTTCATTTGTACACACTTCACTCAAGCAAGTTTGCAAGAGAGAGAAGAAGAAGTGCGCTAGAAATAAGAGAGAAGCAGTTGTCTTGGGTTTTACATTGTTTTGGTTGAGTTCTATACTGAGGAATTTTTGTGGGGTTTTCTCCCTTCCGGTTTCCCCGAGGAATATCTTTGTGTTCTTTGCGTTACTGTGCTTGTTGTTCTTTTAGTGATCCTACTATTGTAAATTGTTTTAGAATATTATCTACGCAATTAAGAAAAATTAACACATGTTTCATTCTAGTGAATGGAATTATGAAGGAAAAAATGTTTCTACCATCAAGAATGGACGCCAAAGTCCCCACTCCACTATTAGGAGTTACTATTGAGGGGAAATATCCTCCCATAAATACTCCAAATACAGGGGGGCATACTATAATATAGGATGCTTGAGATATGGGATTTACTCCTCCTATATGAGTACTAGAACTTAGAAGCAAGAGAATTGGTTCCTCTAACTCATGGACTACCGCCAATATCACTCATGTTGACCCAATAGTATAATGAATTGGCATGTGCAGCGTGACTTCAATTATTAAAGCTACAAATATGAAAGAGCGATGGAATTTGAACTAGTGTAAGGTGTGTCAAAATGATGATAGCATCATGGTATGCAGAGTCAAAGATCAAAACAAGACTAAGGTTATCAAAGATAGGAGTGGATGGTGTTGCTAGGAATTTTGCACCTTCTGTGGACAGAAGTTGTTCCTCTAGTGTGAATGGTTCAGATCCAGAAAAAATGGTTCACAATAAGGTTGGAACACTTTCCCTAGAAGCTATAAACACCTGGAACACAATCTTTGATGGAGTGACGTGGTTCTTCTCTTATGAAAAAAGGTCTCCAACAAAATAGCTCCATAAACACATCAAACACACAAGAGATCAAAGGTACCAGAACATCATCTATAGATCTATGTCAGTGACTAAGGAATCTGACAATAGCATGCAAGATTATAACATAACAAGTATATGGGAAATGAACCAACTTTACATTAATAAAATGAAGAAAGAGTTTACAACCTATGTCTTAGTGTTGATATGCTCTCTCACAAAACCAACATCTTGTCCCCTACAACTCCAAATTGCTCCCTCAAGCTCTCTTGAATGACTTAGGCTAGAATCTCAAAGCAACAACATAAAATTACTCTCTCCTCAACCATGGAGATTGAGCCTACTTTTATAGGCTTGCAATGGAAATGGATGGTTGATAAATTGATGGGTGAGGTGGCTAGGAGATCCTACAAGGATGGATATCGAGCCCAACTGACCCTAGTGATCAGGAATAAGGGTGCCATGAAGTCTTCTTTCGAGAAGCTTCGTGAGAACCTCTCTTTTTCACTTTTTACAAAGGGCAACGCTTCTTGTTCACCATGACAGAGCTGTTTTAGGCAGAACCACACCTTGCTTAAAGGGTAAAGGCTGTGCCACCACTTAATGCCAACACATTACAGGCGGTGTTGAAGAAGGTACCACTTTTTGACTAAAGGGTAGAAGCGGTGCTGGATTTTCATATACAAATGTGATGTCTGGACCAATGTTCTTGGCTTCACAATTTGGGGTTGAGGGCAACACTGAAGTTTGGGATCTTATCACATGCCGATGACAAGATTTAGGTATAACAGAATGCCCCCCAAAGCATGAGGCTAGTGGGATACGATAGGCGAGAGCTTTGAAAGAGAAAGTTATCACTTCAAGGCAAGAATCAGCTTGATCGAAGATCGTCAACCAGGCATCTGCAATACATCAATACTTTTGCCTCATGATAAAATGTGTCTTCATCATGGATGTAGACCAATACAAGGCAGATCCATGAGAGAGATAAACAAACATGGCTACTAGAATACAATGTAGATCCATGTGATAGAGGACTCAAACTTGGACATAGCTACCAGATATACAATGTATATCTATGTCATACAAACGCAAATTTGAGCATAGCCACGACCATACAAATGTGGATCCATGCTGGTACTTCATACAATACACTCCATCGCAACCTGGGGAGAAAGCTATGAGTGCTTTCAAACAAACATCCAGTGTCTTCGTCTCGTCTTCCACAAAGTACGATTCTATCCATGTGATTACAATGATATGAAGTCAAACATGGTAGAAACCACTTGATTACTGGTGAATGATGTGAACCGTTAACAAGTGCGAGGGAGATCACCATTAATGTCAATGATTCCTAAGGTACTCTAGTAAAATCTACTAAGTGTGAATAGATGTTTCGATGTCTAACACTTAGTCGAATCTCTTGATCAAAGGTCAATGATGTGAACCTATGTCGAGAGCGAGAGAATCTATCATTGAGGCATACATATCTCAAGGTACTAAACTTGTTTCTAAGACTAATTCCTGGATGTTGAGCTGATGTCGACAGGAATAGTCTCGTCGAAGGATGGCCATGATGAATCCCAAATCAATGACATGAAACTCGGAACAAAGTTCTGGAATGCTGTAGATAATGTAACCATCGGACCGAATCAAAAGTACTAACGCAAAGGTTGTTTTAACTATAGAGGTAAACTTCTAACTTCCCTTTGAACATCGGGCGGCACGACAAAAGACTTGGCAGCATTGAATCGATGAGGTGGAACACAATACGACATTTGACAATGCATTCTTTGAAAGACTCAAAGGAGTCAAATGAATCATGAAAGTGGATCGACTCAGAGACAAGCTACTTTACCCAATTGACTGAATGAAATGCAGACAAGTGCCATGTTCAAAGGTGTCAACAAACTTCCATTTTATTTGCAAAATTAATTGATTCCCTTCCCTTAATTTCCCCATCATGATTGAAGAGTGTCTCTTTTCATTTTTATGAGTCCAAATAGGGTAACAAACACTTGTTGTAGCTTATCCGAAGACAATTCCATTCTCATACATTTTACGAACCTGAGAAAGGAGGGGTTCGTTCCCAAAAAATGGTCTCTCAATGTTTAGTTTAGCGAGTCCAATGAATGTTAACTCGCATTAGAGGAAATTTCAACTCAAAATGGGCCTTTTAACTTTAACTCAAATTCCATGTCATCATGTGTTAGCCAATGAAATTGCTTTAAATTTGAAATACCCTATAGGTCTTAAACACTTTTTAATATAAATTTGGGGATAGGTATCATAAAAAAAAACTACTTTTTTTGTTTGTATTTTCGACATATCTCCTCGTGTTTTTACTCAAATTTCGATCGGGAGAGCTCGTTGGATGTGGAATTAAATCCTGCATCCAACGAGTACCCACTCGACATACTTTTGACGGACCCTGCTACCCCAAAAACAAGAAATATTGAAAAAATATGATGATGATGTCATCATCACATTTTTCAGGTATTTCTTGTTTTTGGGGTAGCGGGGCCCGTCAAAAGTATGCTGAGTGGGTACTCGTTGGATGTGGAATTTAATTCCGCATCCAACAAGTTCTCCCGATCAAAATTTGAGTAAAAACATGGGGAGATATGTCAAAATTACAAACAAAAAAGTAGTTTTCTTCTTTTCTTCCTCCAAAATTAATAAATATTATTTTATTATTTTAACAATTATTTTATTAATTTTTTTTATGAGGGCCATTTTGAGTTGAAATTTTCTCTAATGGTATTGTTCATGTTTAGAGAGTCTGAATGAAGACAAAAGAAGACTCCAAAGGGTCCTTTTTTGTAGGATTTAGTTTCTAGGGCCCGAAAAAGTGTAAAATAATACCCAAGAGAACTCTTCCAGTCATAATTGGCTGGGGTGTTCCTTTTTCATAAATAGTCCATTCGAACCGAAAAAGAGATAACCTACCGTTGAAGATACTACTCTTCAAATACTTTTACATGTATGAAGAAGACAAGTACTTGACAATCTTTTCACATTTAGGGAGTCCAAAAAGAGTTTAAAGGAGACTGCATTAGGTCTCTTTTCATGATGAAGAGTTTTACGAGTCTGAAAAGAATTAGAAAAGACTCGAAACTTTGATACTAGTTTTTGAGACCGTGATCAAAGTATCGAAATGAACGCTCGAGGACTTTTTCCGTTTTCAAAAGTACGAAAAAGTCAAAAACGAACTTCCCAATAGACTTTACCACTTATTTTTGTCCATGCAAGGCTTAAACGACCACTGGTTTCCCAAAATATTCGGAAAATTGACTTTCATGAACTATATTAAAGGGAATTTCTATAAAAATGATTTTAAAACATAAAAAACCCTAAAAATAGGCTATAAAAGTCTAAGTAAATAGTAAAAAACCATTCATTTCATTATTTACCAAGCTTGGAGAGCATTTTGGGTAGTTTGGAGCCAAAACTTTAGCTAAAGATTACAGGAGCATCCATCGTCCATTTTTCACATCGTTAGTTCCAGGTAACATCTACATCCATCCTCTTTCCTTTTATGGTTTCCAATTTTCAGTTTTCATGGTTTTTTGAGCTCATAGGCCAAACCTAAAATGAGAAATGCGGGCACCGCTCCTAGTCCTTACGAGAAAGGCGATGCTCGGCAGAAACTGCATTTCTTCAGTTCTACACAAGCAGTGGCACCGCTATGTCTTAACTGGACAGAGGCGGTGTCGATCGTGGGCATAAAAAAACTAATAGATTGAATAAGATAAAAGTTTAAAAGCAATTTCAATGATGAGAAATGTTTCTAAATGGCTCTTGAATTGTTTTTGGCAGGTTTGTTGGATCAGAAAATGGTTATTTGGAAAGGAAGGAAACATGACCTAGATGATGTTGCTGCCGCAAGAGATGCAGGTTGTATGGCTTCCCTATGGGTTTGTGGCCTTCTGAAGTTCTTCTAAACTCCTAGCATGATTTCCCATCCCCACTTGCTAGAATATATCCTACGAATGTGGAATCCAGAGCAGCAACACTTTGAGGTAGGGATTCATGTTTTAACCATAGAGGTAGAGGACATCTACTTCCTGACAGGGTTTTCTAGACGAGGGGCCCCTATCTCTCTTACTGGTTCCCGAGGAGGGAATGTGACGACTCAAGATCTGATCAATCGTCACTGTCAGCCTGGAATGAGAATGTCAGGTAAGAAGATTCCGATTAGTGTTGTGATGGATATGCCACTTCGCACAGTTTTGTTCATCATGCAGAGGTTAGCTAGAAACCAAGGACCTCATCAGGCATCCCATGCACACATGCTATATGCCTTGGAAGCTATGGCACCTATGGTTTACAACTATGCAGAAGCACTTCTTCCTGTCTTCAAAGATCAGCCGACAAAACGTCAGCAGGGAGAACTAAAGTAGTTCATTTTTGGGTCCATTTTAGCTTGTTTCTTCTTTGAGAGGGTGCCTCTCATGAGACCCTAGGTGATCTTCACTGAGCTTAGGGTGAGAGACCCACACATGCTGAGGTGGGTTGAGATCATGGCTTGTACAGGTGGTGGCAGAGCCAAGGTGAAATCCGAGGCCGCTTTCTTCCATTGGATACGAGACCAGATCCTCATGATAGAGGATTATGCCTATGCAGGGACAAATTTCAGAGGTGACCTTGATCTACCACTACAACCTGGTGCCCAGTGGGGGGATATTGGTAAGTAACAAAACCCTAAAATGGTGATCATGTTTTTATGTTTTTTATATATTATGTTTTTTATATGTGTAGTGACAAGACCTAATGTTTACATGCAAATGTTGGTGGTGCACGACATAGAGGATCTTCTCCTATGGATAGATGAGCTGGGGATCAATTTGTTCACAGGGGTGATGATCACCTTACTGATTTAGAGGATAACTTAGAGCGGTTGACTCTCGACATTCCTGACGCAGCGATAGATGACCTCCCCATGAAGTATCAGAGACATACTGCAGGGGTGCTAATCCGTTTTAGCTGACTTCTTCGTAGGGTAGCACGTGCTATCATGTGCTATCATGAGCATCACTAGATAGTGGACTGCATGATGTACTACTGAAAGCTTACTAGCTTCAGGTTTTTTTTTATGATTTTGTATTTCCTGAAAGCCACAATGCTTCAGATGAGGTCTCGTGACAATATTTTTTGTTAAAAACACTTTTAAGGTATATACAGACTTATTACTGATGTTTATATGTCTCAAATGAAAATCATATTTACATGAGTTTTATGTGTCATTTATAGTTTATTTTACAATGAACCATGTTTATTTTACAATATATGAATGGGAAATATACCAGTCTAGGATGTAGTTTGCTAACGAATCAACAATCAAGGGACATGCCTGTAAGTGATACACTCGAATGACCTTTCTAATAAACACATTCTCTGAAATAAATGGAGGAGTATAGGGTTTCTGATGGTATAAACATGGTTTAGATGACAAACCACTAATTATGAATCCATAAACACTACCAAGTCATAAATGTCTCGAGATGCAGCCTCTGTCAGTAAACCTATTACCGCCTGATACTTGGCTATGTTGTTGGTAGCGGGACCAATGCAAACCACTCCTGAACTGATCAGGTCATGATCTGGGGAATAGAGAACCCAAGCAACTGAAGCAAGGTTCAGGGTATGACGACAAGCACCATCAACAAAGCCATAAAAATCCATCCGATCTGCATAACCAAAACATGGTATAAACAGTTTGGACACTAAACTCAACACCATACTAAATCAAGACACAACACACTGAAAGTCAATAATATACATATATACAAGGTACCATACAAAAATGATTTAAGCATAGTACCTCTTCAGGTACAACCCATTAAGAGGTTGCCCGAAGGGTATCCTGTTGTAATCTATGAGCTTGTAATCTCCTTTCTCTAAAACTTTCCCGATGACAAAGGGACCATACCACATTGACTTGAACTTCCCTTTACCTAGTTTATCATGTTTCTAATTGTAGGTCAGAACTAGGTCACCTTCATTGAAATCCCAAGGTTGAACAGATTTATAGTACTGGGCCTTGACGTGTTTCTTATGTGCGTCATTAGCTAAGGCGACATCTCTTCTAGTTTTGTCAAGATTAGTCAGGTATAGAAATCTCTCTTCTTCAGTGGAAGTGTTTGGCAGAAGTTCTAATGCAAGTTTTAGTGACGAAATCTGGCATTGGATAGGAAGGACAACTTCTAGTCCATAAACTAACTGGAATGGTGTGAAACTAGTCGATGTTTTTACCGAAATCCTGTAAGTCCAAAGGGCGGAAAAGAGAGTCAGGTGCTAGTTGGATTTATGATCTCCAACCATCCTCCGTAGCATGGTTTTTAAAACTTTGTTAATGGCCTCGACCTGACCATTAGCCTACGGATAGTAAGGTGTTGAGTTTTCATGGCGAAAACCCAACTTGGTATGTAACGTCCCTGACCCTCTGAATGGGGAAGAGGACGCTACGATACACCAAATCATCCGGGCATCTAGCCCCATGAACATGAACATACATACATATAATGCTGAAGCATGATACTTAAAAACATAAAACATATTTCAAAGCATAATCATTCATATACACAACAGAAGCAAAACATATCAATCAGCATTCATGCATATACAATTCAACATTTAATATGTATATCATCATTCATCAACGGTAAATATAACTGCAGACACAAGTCAGGAAAGAGTACTTATCTTATAGAGAACTTGTTCCGCAACCAGCTACGTCACTGCAATGTTCCACCCAACCATAGGCCCGCGTGCTCCTTAATCTCTCGGCAACGCTGCCACCCCCGAGCCAGACATGATTCCCAAAGGAATAAGGAATTAACAGGCTTACACATAGCCAAGGATAACAACACCATAAGGGTACATAGTTCAGCCAAGCTAGCACAGTTGGGTTTATCAGGTGAACAACGGATCAGCCAAGCCAACAAAGTTGGGCTTATCAGGCCATACAGGAGCTGGGGAAGGCTAAATGCTAAGCTGGTGAGCTCATTGAAGAGCTACAGACACCAACACCAGAACCATCCTAGCTTCTAGAACACCCACACACACCCAACACAAGGAAATCAGTCCCTTCTCTGCAACGCAGTCCCTTAGACTCTGATCTCCCTTCCAGTGCTATTCAGGGGTTGTGGAGAAGAAAGCCAACTCAGTAGCTCTGTCTGTGTGGTTCTCAACCCACCAGGTTTATCAAGCACCTTAGGCCCTCATTCACCACTCCAATGCAGTCCGAGGACAAAACCACTGCATGCAAGCAGCCAACAGCTATTCAAGATTTTACAGGGGAAAACACAGTTAATAAGACATGGGTAAATAGCATCCCACAACAACTATGAAACCACAGCTGTTGATCCTCAAGGCAATCGATTCTCAATTTGTGCGTGAAGGGAAAAAGACGCAGCTAAAGCAAAATGTAGAAGAGACCATCGCCCACACAACGTAGGGAATCACAACACCCAATTGATCCTCAATACAATCATTGTAGAATTTGCACAGAACAGAAAAGGGTAAAGGAACAAACTATTACTCTATACGGGAAAGATAAAATGCAACCCCACCGAACTATTGATGCCATTACAACCTCGAATCAACGGTGGACATAATAGAACAATACGCAGTCTGAAATTGATGGGAAAAGATATAGAACTCTGTGTGAACAAAGGAAGAACATTTTTTCGATTAACAAGCGATGTGTGAAGGAATGGCGAACCCTCAACAATGGGAATGTGGATTCCTTTAACTCCGTCGCATGAAGAAACTAAACAGACTCACGAGCTGGTTAGTGGGTAGACCATCCGCACGTCGTGGGGAGTGAGAGCAGGCGTGGGCGTGGTAGTGGTATTTCTACTAGCAAATCGCTACCCCAACTAACAATGGAATAACTAAGGGTGGTCTTTTAAGGAGACAAAAAGGGAGTGGGACACATGGCTTCTCCCCCATGACTCAATGTTCAACATTCCCATTCCATATCCTTTGGAATCATGCCCCTTCTCAATTTAGCTGCAGTGAACATAGCTGGTTGGGTTATTTAATTAAAATGCATGTTTACATGATGCCACAATTTAATATATGTTGTATGTCCCGATATACCATCGGTGACAATTCCAAATCCGAAACACAACATAACCAAATCGATGGTGGGGCCTTGGCCTTTAGCTCCGCACCATGATTATTTACAATATAAGTATCATGTATATTTAATGCAAGCGGGGTTAAAACCGAGGTATTACATGGTACTCAAATTGGTCATCATATGATTTTGGAAATGTGATCCGCGGTCAGTGAAAATAGACTGTGGGACTCTAAACCTAGCTATCACATGATTAAATAAGAAGAGGGCGGCAATCTTACCATCCTTTGCATACGTAGGCATAACCTCAGCCCATTTTGTGAAATAATCTACAGCTACAATGTTGTAACCGTGCCCCCCAACTAAGGTAGGATTACAATGCATAAAGTCAATTCCCCATTTGGCAAAAGGGCCAACTACAATGACGGGGTGTAAAGGAGCAGGGTTGGTGCACTTTTTCGGATAGAAATGTTGGCAGGGTGGGAATTTCTTAACAGCTTCGTGACAGTCTTTGAAGATTGAAGGCCAGAAATAGCCAGTGCGAAGGATTTTCTGGGCCGTAGCCATCCCAGAAAGATGACTTCCACATGCTCCAGAGTGGCAATCATTAAGGACTTGTTCAACCTCTTCATGTGTAAGGCATCGTCAAAGAATGGAATCAATACCACGTCTATACAATGTATCATTTAAGATAAGGTAGTACTTTGCGTGGTGACAGATACGACGACGACCGTCACAGAATATATTGGGATGAAATCATTGAGTTTGGAGATAAATGATTAAATATTCATACCATAGGTTGGTTATTCCTATCAAGAACATGATTTCATCTGGAAATGAATCACTGGGCTCAGTATCCATCAAAGCACAGGGAAGGTCACACATTAGTTCTGCAAACACCAAGGATTTCTTTGAAGTGACCTTGGAAAACTTAAGGTCAAATTCCTGTAGGATGACAATCCAACGAGAATATTTTCCCCTAGCACCTGACGAGTTAGGATGTAGTACATAGGGTTTTGATCTACAAGTATCGTGGTAGTGTGAAGCAAGATGTAATGACGGATTTTCTGAACAACAATGAGAGTAGCCAATGCTAACTTCTCCACATGCGAGTATCGGGTTTCAGAATCAATAAGATTCTTACTGGCGTAATATATCACGTGCTCCTGACCGTTGGGATCTTCCCGCGCTAAAACCATCCCAATGGTAGTAGTGGAGGTAGCAACATACAAGAGAAATTCCTTTGAATAATCCGGGGGGTGTATCACGGGTGAATGAGTCAAAGCGTGCTTGAGATTATCAATGGATCGCTAGGCCTGGTCATCCCAGAAGAATGGAGTGTTCTTCTTTAGGAGACGCATATAACCATGCATTTTCTCAGGGAAATTGCAAATTAAATGACGAAAAAAGTTTGCCTTCCCTTGCAAACTTTGGAGTTCAACAAGATTTGTTGGGGAAGTTAGGGATAATATAGCAACAATCTTCAGTGGCTCAATCCGGAGGCCATACTTAGAAACCACAAAGCCAAGGAGACATCCCGTCTCAATGCAAAAAACACTTTTGTGTGGGTTGAGTCATATGTTATAATGATGACATCTCAGAAAAATGTCTCTAAGGTTCCCAAGGTGGTCTTCCCATTTGCTGTGAATGTGCTGGGAGATCATCAAGGTACGACTCCACAATGTTTTTAATATTGTGAAATGCATAGGACATGGCACGCTGGAATGTAGCTCCGACGTTGTTGAGGCCAAACGGTAACTTCTTATAGGAAAAAGTTCCCCATGGGAATATAAATGTCATTTTGTGCTGATCGGCGGGCAATATCTCAATCTGATTATAGATAGAAAAGCGATCCATGAACGAGAACATGACACTTCCAGCATAGTTGTCGATAATCTGATCGATATGCAGAGTCAGAAAATTGCCTTTGGGACAAGCTTTGTTCAAGTCTCGGAAATCGATGTAGACTCTAATGGTGCCCTACTTTTTTTTCACAGGGACAATGTTAGATACCCATTTCGTCAAGGGTACAGGATAAATAAATCCCGCCTTCAGAAGTTTTTCAACTTCGGATTTAATAGCCGCATCCTTCCGGGGATGGACTTGACGCAATTTCAGCCTGACCAGTTTTGCTGTGGGATACGTTTTAATTTCATGAACCACAATAGATGGGTCTATCCCAAGAATATCTTCATAAGTCTAGGCAAAAATATCTCAGAATTCTTTGAATAATTCTCTATATGCTTCAGTTTCTTCTATTGAGCAGTTCTTCCCTACGTGAACATGCTCAATGGTTCCAGGTTTGACCAATATGTCAATGGGGGTTGTTTTAGTAATGTTGCATAGGTTTCCTTCGGATTCCATATTTTGCAACAATACAGGAATTTGTGGATGGGTGACAATATCAGTACTGATAAGTGATTCAAGGTCAAAACCCACCGAAGTGGCGTTGGGAAGAAAAGAAGATCGATGATGATGATCTTCCCATACAGGTTTGCTCTCACTAATAATATCCATGATGGACTCATATGAAGGAAAAGTCTGTTTAAGATAATCTAGAGTGGGAAGAGAAGGTTCCAACCAATAAGGCAGGTGGTAAGGATCCGAAGCTACAAGATGAAGGTCATCAACATGGTCAGCGGAAATGGATTGGATATCATCATACATTGCTTCATGTAGGCCAAGCGAGGGTGACTCAACAATTTCTTTGCCCTTGGTACCAAATCCAGTTGCAGAAATCATATTTATTGTCATTGTTTCTGTACTAGGAGGGGTTGACGAAAACACACCCATGAGGGTGGAGTCTTTCAGCATACCTGTGCCAATTGATTGGTAAGGAGGAGGGGACTGACCTAGCATAGGGATGTTATTCGCCGTGGGGGTTGTAACATCATACGTGCAATAATCAAGTTGATCGATAGTCACAATCTTCCCCATATGTGAAAATTGGAGAGTTCTAAACACCGTCGAAGCGACAATGGTCATAGCATAAAACCAATTCCTCCCCAATAGAATATTGTAATCTAATGGTGCATCAACCACTTCCACCTGAATGGAAACAGTCTTTTCCCCAAGCTCAACAGATAGTGCTTGCAATAGACCATGGGGAGGGAAAACTCGTCCATCAAAGGATTTCAATGTAGTAGGTGATTTCATAACCTCATGAGAACCAATGGCTCTCCAACAGGTTATAGACAAGACTAAGGTCAAAGCTCCTTCATCCAGAATGGTCCGATGGACCTTTCTCCCAACTACTTTAGAAGCAATCTAAAACGAAAGTTGGTGAGGCAGTCTAGATTTATAGTTCTCTACGTTGAAATGAATCAATTTGGTATTATCTGGGTCTAATGCCCCCAAAGTTGTTAGCAGGTTTTTATGTTGCATTGGACAACTTTGGAGTACCTCAAGGGTAGACATCGCACAAGGTTCCTGAGTTAGTTCTTCAACAACATTATAGAATTGCACAGCTCAGGAATTGGGATTGAAAACAAACTTCCTAAGGGTAGCCTTAGGTGGTTGTAAAATTAAATCAATATTAGGTTTTTCGATCATGAGAGGGCCATTAGACGAAGATGGGGGAGAACTAGTAGAAGGAACTTTGTCAGAAGAAGGATTTTCATCCTTTTTCTCTACTGTCTTGTCATAAGATTGACTACGAGTACTAAAATTGATGGTCTCGGAAGACATCATTCTGATTTCTTCTGTGGAATTGGAGGTTCCCTGATTAGACATGTGGTTTATTAGTTGTTGTTGAGAGGGAAAAGGATCAGTAAGAACTGTTGGTGTGGGGTTACTTTTCAAAAATTTATTGATCTTGTCCTGTTGGTTCCCACGTTTCTTGTTTTTACCTTTTCCCTTTTTCTTGTTGTTGGGTGCCTATGAACTTTGAATAGAATTCACCTCAGCGGAAACCGTAGGAGTTGAAGGAGCAGTGGTAGAAGTATTTGTTTGCTTGGCAGGTTTGGCTGTCGATGAGGGCTGGATTGAACCAACCACCCCATCAACAGGAGTTTCTGCTGGTGGCATAGCGGGATCTATGTTGGGGTGAGGATCTTGCGGAATTAAGTCATACAACGTTCCGGATTGGGAATAGACCAAATCCAGATACTGAGCGCGACTGATAGCCTACTCTTCAGTAACATCACCTCCCATAGCCACATCTCAGGCAATAGGAGGCAACAATGACTTAGTGAACCAATCAGCTAGGAGTTGGTCCGGTATGGGAGATTTTATGAGTCTTCTATGCCTTCTCCACTCATGGATATGATCCAATATGTGCATGGAGGTGTTCTGACGGAGTGAGGTTAAAATATCCGTACCCGTTTCATAATGAATGGGTAGCTGAAAGTGCGTAAGGAAAATAGTTTCCATAGAGCCAAAGTCCACAAACGAATGTTATGGAAGTTCAATGTACCATTTCACAGCCGTACCGGTCAATGTGCGTAGGAAGAGTCTTAAAAAAACATAATCATCCATCAGGGAGTTTGAGGAACACCATAGATGGAAGGTCATAACATGGTTTTTGGGATCATCTCCCTACTTTCCATCGAATTTTGGAATGTCTAATGGCAACTTTATCAGAATTGCGGGCCATGAAAGGTTGTGTCAAATGGGATCATTTATCAATTTGTACAAATCAGGTAATTCCAAAGTTGCTAGAAAAGGTAACTTACGATTGGCTTCCACATACTGGTAGTATTCATAAGGCATGTATCCACCAGTAGGACCTTATGTTGACTGGTATACAGGTTGTTGGCATGGCTGATGAGATGATGAACTTCCCAAAGATCCACCTAAAGGTGGTTGACCTCCAGGGTTGGGACCACCAGGACCAACTGGTCCTCTGATACCACCTGGCCCACCAGGACCACTAGGAGGAGGACTGCCAGGACCTCCAAGACCTCTGGGAGGAGGACCACTAGGACCTCCATGAGGAGAACCACCAGGACCTCCAAGGCCACCAAGAGGAGGACCTCTATAAGGTGGTCCTCCTATGCCTCCAACAGTATGAATATGTATTCCTCCTATTGCTGGCATGTAAGACCAATTGGGTTTCCCCCATGGTGCAAACATATTCCCAGGGTATGGAGTTCCAGTATAGGGCATTCCTATAGGGGTAGATTGATAATTCATATTCCCTACAGGTATTTGATTTGCTAGGTAACCATAACCCCATGAGGGTTGATTAATTGCAGGTTGTGTCGCTAAGGGCTGACCTGAACTTAAAGGAGGGTTTACCATATTTATATTGGTGGGAGGAACATATACTGTGGATTGTCCTGTAGAATAGGTCTATCTATTATTACTAACAATTCCACTAGAGGGAACGTAAGTCGCGGTGGGGGTTGCCCCCCGACGTTAGAAGGTACAGACACTACTGGAACTGAAGGTTTCCCCCCAGCCATAGAAAGTATAGGGTGACTAGAGACAGACCTAGAATTTAGAACTGCAGGAGTGAAATTGGAGGTTTGACCTGGATTGCGAGAAGTATCACCATATGCTGGATGACCATCAATGGAAGCTCTAATTTCAGCCACAGGCCAATGATCTGTATTATAGGGTAATTTAGCCGATATAGATTCATTATGAGGTGTAGGTGCGGCCAAAACTCTGTCCAGCCTGTGCATTCTCTCTTGAAAATCTCGTGCACGGTGAATAGATGCTTGGATTTGTCTATATTCTTCTTCACTTGGAGAAGTTTGTTTAGGAGAGGTTTTATTAACCCGAAATGAGGAAATGGCCTAACCCATAGAAGTTCTCCAAAATGGAGCATCAGGACTATCGGTGTGACCTTCCATAGGAGGATGAAAGAATGTATCAACCATAGGAGGTTGTTGAGCCAAAAGATTAATATAAGAAGTGAATTGATCTCCACTTTCTACAACCAGATTTTCTTCCTTATGGGAACTAGTTGCATATCCTTGGTCGATGGATTCCATTGGAATTTCTCTCGCAACAGGAGGAAAATCGAGTGGTAAGGCTTGATTCCTTCTGGATCGTCTCAACCGAAAATCAACTAGATTGTATCAGTCACTAAACTAACCTAGGGTTTCAAAACTAAGAAAAATCACACAAAACATTTCTCCTACTCAAGCTACAGGCCACTAGCAAACTTAAGTGATAGGATGAGCTCAAAATAGTTAGTCTCTCGCTAGGATTGTCAAGCAGGTGCAACTCACGATACACTCAAGGTACCTACGTAGTAATCTCCCCGAGTGTTGTTCTCGGTGTATTGCTCCAAACAAGACATCCAAAGTTTTTTTCTCAGTTGGATAAGGAATCCTAGTAGGGTCTCCTGATATACACAAGGTACGTGGGAGCTCAAATCGACAGTAGTGTTGTCTAATGCACAACCGTTCACAAGGGGCCTTCCGATATACAATCGAGTACGTGAAGTACCTTTCTATATACCTCAAGGGTATGTGAAAGGTCGTTTGATATATTGACGCTACATGGGAGAACCGCGCGAGTCCCGGGTTATAGTGCATATAAATTAACGACAGCTCCTACATTTTACGAAGCCCAAACATGTCACTAACTTATCACTCAAATTTCTATACAATTTTAGACCTATAACTACCGTTAATTTTATCCTGAGCAGTTAGGTGAATGCATGAGGTTTTGACAGAAATGTAAAGCCATGCAAATATGAAATGCAGATAATTTCACTTTACTTTTCAACACATGCCTACCTATGGGAAGGAGAGAGTATTTTTCTTTTCAATTTTTCATTTTGAAACCAAAAAATTCCCAAACAACAACACTAAACCAAATTTTTTCCGAGAAAGAGAACAAGCAACAAACTTCAAACCAATTTTGAAAGCAAGCAAAGTAGGGTAAGATCTCTTTTTCTAAGAAGAAAGACAAAACACACTCAAAGGTATAATCAACATTTTTTCAATTTTTTCTTTAAAAACTATAAAGATCTAACTTAAAAGCACTATTATTTTTCTTTTGATGAGATCAACATATAAAAGAAAGAGAAGAAAGATGGAAATATGAAAGCTAATGAGTCTAATCAAAGGTCCAATGATTCGTCCTCCAACAAAAATATAAACAACTCTCAACAAAAAAAATTATTTTTTCGAAGCAAAAAGAAGTCCTTCATAAACCTTTAATGAAAAATGAAACAAGCTATGAATCAAGCAAGTCTTTCTTTTCAGATTTGTCTAACAATAAGACTAAGATCTAACTGATGCTAAGCTCTCAAACAACATTCCTTTCGAAAAAATCAAAACCAAGCAAACAAGCTAATGAGAAGATGAATCTATCCTAGCTCTTTGATTTCAACAAAACAAGCCTTTTACCACACCAAATTTAACACTCAAGCACTCATATCTATTCAATGCAAACCCAGACACCCAAAATTGAAAGCAAGACAACAATTTTTTTTGCAAAAAACAAGTTTGGAAAGATCTACCTGGCACCACTTCTAGAGGGTCACTGACAGAGCAGTTCTTCTTAAGCACTGCTTCTTGATTTCTTCTTACGGGCGATGGCACCGCTCCTTGCTAACTACGTTCAGGCGGTGGCACCGCTTCCTGCCTACTGTTCATACATGGTTCCCTGTAGATGCCCAAAACAAAAAAATGGCATAAAAGCGAAGTTAAATCACTGTGCAACTGGCATTAAAATTAGAAATCAACAGTATTTAAGAGCACAAAAAGTCAAAAAACTCAGATCTAAACAAATCTGAAGATACCAAACCAATAACCACTAGATCAGCTAGTGGATCTTATTGAACTGATGAAGAACAGGAGCTTGGATTTCAGACAAGTGTTTTGAAAAGACTAAGGAAGATCAGATCAATTGAAGCTCTTCCCCAGCGAAGTCGCTAGATTTGTTGCTAGGAATTTTGCACCTTCTACAGACAGAAGTTGTTTCTCTGGTTTGAATGGTTCAGATCCAGAACAAATGGTTCACAATAAGGTTGGAACACTTTCCCTAGAAGCTATAAACACCCGGAATACAATATTTGATGGAGTGATGTGGTTCTTCTCTTATGACAAAAGGTCCCCAAGAAAAAACTTGCATAAACACATCAAACACACAAGAGAATCAAGATACCATAACATCATATATAGATCTATGACAGTGACTAAGGAATCTGACAATAACATGCAAGATTACAAGATAACTAGTATATGGGAAAGGAACCAACTTTACATTAATAAAATGAAGAAAGAGTTTAAAACCTATGCCTTAGTGTTGATATGCTCTCTCACAAAACTAACGTCTTGTCCCCTACAGCTCCAAATTTCTCCCTCAAGCTCTCTTGAATGACTTAGGTCAGAATATCAAAGCAACAACATAACATTACTCTCTCCTCAACCTTGGATATTGAGCCTGCTTTTATAGGCTTGCAATGGATAGGGATGGTTGAGAAATTGATGAGTGAGGTGGCTAGGAGATCCTACAAGGATGGATCTCGAGCCCAACTGACCCTAGTGATCAGGGATAAGGGTGCCACGAAGCCTTCTTTCGAGAAGCTTCATGAGAACCTCTCTTTTTCACTTTTTACCAAGGGCACCGCTTCTTGTTCACCATTACAGAGCGGTTTTAGGCAGAACCACACCTTTATTAAAGGGTAAAGGCGGTGCCATCACTTACTGCCAACACATTACAGGCAGTGTTGAAGAAGGTACCTCTTTTTGACTAAAGGGTAGAAGCGGTGCTGGATTTTCATATACAAATTTGATGTCTGGACCAATGTTCTTGGATTCACAATTTGGGATTGAGGGCAACAATGAATTTTGGGATCTTATCACGTGCTGATGACGAGAATTAGGTATAACAGATGGGCCCTTCTTGGTATCTCAACGTGGCCTTCACAATCTATTAAGTACCCTTCCTTTGAAAGTTCATCAAATTTTCTAACCTCTTCCACTCTTTATTCCTTTGTGGGATTGTTTGAAATCATTTGGTTTTCCTCATAAGACCTCTGGTGGAGAGAGTTGGTGTTATATAGCCTATGCCTCCTCGAAGGAAACTCTGCACTCTCTAGTGAGAGACCGCTAGTGCTTTTGGACCTATGGAGAGGTTGGTCAACCACTTTGACTCAAAACCAAATAAACCTACAATTTAATAATCAACACAACCACACTCAACTAGAAAATTTTATTAAAGATGCAATCAATCAATTAAACTCTTCCAAAAAACAAGTAATCCTCCCTTT
>LPNX010159027.1:129046-175760 GCA_001517045.1 Pseudotsuga menziesii | reverse complement strand
TCTTGGTTACCTACAGTCAAGTAGAGTCTAATCAATTCGAACTTCCTCATGTGGATTCGAATTGCTTGTGGCTATTAAAGCCATTTTACTTCTTTGTAATTGTCATCGTATTACTTTTTTGATTAATGAAAGCATTTACAGCTGCAAGCCTTTTGCACTGTTTCATTCTTCAATTGCTTAGTAAATTGTGAGATCCATTTTGTGAGTTGTGTATTTGTCTACAGATCTATATGCTCAAATTTACACGCTAGTGCTTTTGGACCTATGGAGAGGTTGGTCAACCACTTTGACTCAAAACCAAATAAACCTACAATTTAATAATCAACACAACCACACTCAACTAGAAATTTTTTATTAAAGATGCAATCAATCAATGAAACTCTTCCAAAAAACAAGTCTATGGTCATTAGGACCTTGAACAAGATTAATGAAGAGACTAAATAAGTCCTTTTAGAGGCCAAATGGGATTATTAGGGCCCAATTCCAACCAATGAAGGTGCGAGAGGCAGTTATGGTAACCCTCACACAATAGTCACCCAAGTTGTAAGTACCCTCGTAAAGATGGGAACCCTCCAAGGGATATGAGGTGGATGTTAGGTGTCTATCTCAGATACCACAAACACTTCCCATTGACAATCACCCATGAGAATCCTAGGAAAGATAATTATTGTCTCTACTTCACAATTGAAAATTGGGAAAAATTATTGTTGGTTAGGTATTTACGAAAAGGCAAGGAACGTAGGACCCAATCCTAAAACCAAAACTATAAAGAAAATGGTGTCACCCCAAGGACATACCACTTCACCTAAAGTTCCATAACTCACATAACCCACCAAGGAATAAATGGGGGGATAATATCGGTTGCTTAATTATATTTACCTCATTCTTGACAAACACATGAGGTGTGCTTTCCCAACATGTGTGTATTGCTACTAATGGATTTTCCCTCAGTTAATGAGGTAAAAGTTTCATTGTGATGACCTTGGAGAATTGACTCTCCAAACGTACAACTAAGGCCCCAGTCCTAGAATAATGTTGGTTTGCTATCAATAAAAAGAAGAATGGTTTCTTTTTAGTCATATTTCTCTCAAAGACTTCTATTTTTTTATTAAGAAAATGTGTGAGATAAGAGGATGTTCACAAGATGATGAAAATTAAGGACAACAAAGAACATTTAATGAACATTCATTATTTTCATTCATCACTGAAAATATATCCAATAGAAATTTTGATGAACTATAGGCACAATCACAATAGGAAATCAAATTACTTATTAACTTTCACTTTTAGGAACCACAATCTCATTCACCAAGTCACCCGCAAAAAGAGAATGCAAACTACAAACTATCAACCAAAAATGCAATCAAACCGACACTAAAAAAGCAAAGTTTTTATTCTTTTTACTTAATGAACCCAATCAAATGCTTGTTGAATCACTCCAAATATCCAAAATAACCCTTTAAGTACCGACATACAAGATCCTAAATGACCTTCCATACCCAACGCAACAACAACCAAAGCAAAAATTGCAAAAAAGAAGAAAAAACCATAATTTTAGGGCACACACACATGTCAACAAGCCAAGGTGATTGCACACGCTTCTCTCAAGAAGGCTAAGTGCATGTAAATGCTTTTGTGCCTCATGGACAGAACGTACATTTCCTCTAGGTGGACAAAAATTGCAAAAAATCTCAAAAAATCTCAAAAACTTGTAATTTTTCAGTTTGAGTCAAGGAAAAACACTGTTATAAGATAGAAAGGTTCCTAAATGCACAAGAAAATATATAATACTGGTTCTATAAAGGCCCTACAAAGAATAATTCAAGGACAAAAAAAACAAGTCTAGGTTGTTTTTACTCGTATTGCTCTCAAAGACTTCTATCTTTTAATTAGGAAAATGTGTGAGATAAGAGGATGTTCACTGGATGATCAAAAATAAGGATAACAAAGAACATTTAATGAACATTCATTATTTTCATTCTTCATAGAAAATATATCCAATACAAATTCTGATGAACTATAGGCACAATCATAATATTAAATCAAATTACTTGTTCACTTTCACTTTCAGAAACCACAAAACCATTCACCAATTCAGTTGCTACATTTTAATGGTTATTCAAGATATTAAAGCATTTAGCATCATAACCATATGCAATAGGATCATTGAAATATAGAGTAGCACAACACAAAATAAATACACAAGAATTTTATCCTAGGAAACCACAAGGGAGAAAACCCAACAACTTCTTATGTATAGATTAGTCACTTAATACAATCTCAGACATAAATAGAAAGACCAAAAGATAACTTCTGTAGCTTATTATTCTTCTCTTTCGTAGAGAACTCATATTTCTCTCTCTTGGAGCGAACTTACTTGAGCTTTCAATGTGTACAAATGAGGGAGGACACCTCCCTATTTATACTAATAATGTGTGTGACCTTTTGGTCCAATAGGGACGACTTCTTTACTTGACTGGGCTGACCTATCCTCGTGGGAGACCAAAAATACATTTTACAATATTCTTTTGGGGACTATTTCCCCAAGTTATAATGGAGGTTTTACCTCAACTCTTTTACATGACTAATTACAATAATGACACCTTCCGATCGGAGGGAAAACATCCCTAAAAAAGAGGCACAATAGAAGTACAATAAAATATAATAATAATAATAGAAATAATACAATGAAGAATATCTTCCGAAGTTACATTTACAACAACACTCCCACTTAACAAGGAAGGTATTCTTCGGACTCGGTCATCACCACAACTAGACATAATCTCCGGACATCATAATTACTGGATCATCATCACTTTGGATCATCGTCACTCAATCAACATCACTATGGATCATCATCACGGCTGCAACAACTCTCATCTCGTTGACCATTGACATCTCTTGAATCTATACGTCCTTAGAAGTTCTACAGAGCCAACCCTTTTTCATGCTGGATGTAGGTCTAGATCCATTTAGGGACTCATCAACATATATGTACCGTTCCAACTCTTTTTCATGATGGATGTACCTCTTATAGTGCCAGTCCTGTTTCATAAGAGATTCCTTTGCAGGGTCAATCATGTTTCATATTGAATGCAGATCTTTGCAGTGCCAGTCCTTTTTCATACTTGATGCCTTTGTAGGGTCAATCATGTTTCATACTGAATGCGGATCTCTACAGGTCAGCCCCATTTCATACTGAATGCATGCCTAGCACTATCTAGGGATTCATAAAGTCAATATTGTTTCATACTAGATGTCTTCGCAAGGTTAGTCCTGTTTCACAGTGAATTCATATATCTGCAGGGTCATTATCATTTCATACTGAATGCAGGTCTAGGACTATTATATTTTTCTCATTTAATCAATATGATCTAGGATTTTATCTAAGAGAATAACATGCACAACAATAATCACAAGAGACAAGAGACACAAATAATTTTCCTCGGGGAAACCATAAAGGAGAAAACCCCGCAACTTCCTCAAAGATAGAATGAGCACTAATAGATAAAGTAAAACTTACAAGTACAAAGATGATCTTCAACAACTATTCTCTCTCTCACTTGTGCGAGCTACTACTCTCTCACTCATGCGTCATTGTTGAGTGAGTGTGTGTATCAAATAGAGAGTCTCACTCTCTATTTATACTTGTTTTCCACTTGACAATTAATCTACAGGGCCGACTTCACTAGGAGAGTCTAATAACCCTAATATGACTCAACTGTGGGGTATATTTCCCCAACTTACAATGGAGGCTTAACCTCAATGACTTTACATGACTTTATTATATTAATGACTCTCTCGATCGGAGGAACCAACATCTTTGTCGGGGTACAATGAAATACAATAAGAAATATACAAGTGAATACATTTTGAAGTTACAAATACATCAACACTCCCTCTTAATTGGGAAGGTATTCTCTTGACAAATTTCATCAGCACAAATCTTCATCACTAGATCATCATCATCACTGTTGCCACTATCTCGAGCAAATGGTGCTATCTCTCAAATCTACTTGTCATAGAAAGTTCTACAGAGCCAACCCTTTTTCATGTTGGATGTAGGCCTAGCCTCCATGTAGGTCTTCATCTATAGTGCCAACCATTTTTCATGCTGGATGTAGGTATCAACACTTATATCCGACCATGGGAGGCCCAACCTGCCACCAAGTCGGAAAGGCTCAGCACTTATATTCGACCATGGGAGGCCCAACCTGGCACCATGTCAGAAAGGGAGAATGATGTTCCACTTCAGAGGGAGAATTATGCTTTGCTTCACAACTAAATAATGTCATATAAACAACTAGATATATAGGAAAATACAATTCAAATACTTATCTTTATTTATTTCGTGGGTAGACTCCTTCTTGAGACTTCAGCTTCATTATCTTCTTCATTCATAACATCATCATTTCTTATCCAAATGCTATGATGGATAAGAGGTTCTTCAAGAATTGAGTCCTTCATATTCCTTATCACTTGAGGGATCTTCTTTGAATTATGAGAGATTGATATTTAGTTACTCCCATCTTCTCTTCTCTTATTATGAGTCGAGCTTCTTCTTGTGTGCACTCTTCCCAAAGTCTGCTGAAGGTAATCACTTCCTTCTAGCACACATTCCTTGAATGAAGGAATCCCATGATCATGGGAGGCCATTCAAGGTGGTTATATCAATATCTTATTCTTCTTCGATTGCTTCATCATAGCAACGAACACTTCCTTTTGGTGTCTTCAAGGATGATACATGAGGGATGAGATGATCTTCAATGATTCTCTTGGCTCTAGCCTTAGCCTCAACTCCCTTTGGCTCTTAGAACTTCTTCACTAAAATATTGAATTTATTCAAGGATCACGAAGTTCCTATACTTCTAGACTTGGAAGTTGTTAGATTCACCAAGCTTGTCATCAAGCTGGTGTGATTAGTCATTTTGAAATGAGAACCTCAAATGTAAATAGCAAAAATTTAGATCTTATTGATTTGAGGTGTCTGTCCTGGTTCTGGAGCTGGTTGATCTAGGGTTTGTTAGAGAAACCATAATTTTTAAAACTTTGAATTTCAAAATTCTAATTGCATAGAAAGATGGGCCTCTTCAAGGTGAGCTGTCCAATGTACTCCTTTTCTGAAAACGGAGGAGGAAAGCTCCCGGAACAGGAATCCCTAGTTTTCCAATTTCTTCTACATAAATGACTAATATTGCTTCTAATGTATATCCAAAGTTTCAGATCCTTAAAGTCTGAAACTTATCACTATGATATCCTAATAAGTCTTCTTTCCAACCCCATAGGTTAGAGAAGAAATGGATTCTCCAAGTGGGACTTAAGCTGAGTTTCCCAAGGTGATTATTTTGGGGACCGTTCAACATAGCGAACTTGTACGGACTTCCACATGTCACTGTTTAACATTTCAGGTCTAAAAAACTTACCACAGAAAATACAGTCCATTCCCTACAAGAAAAATCTTGCGAAATTTCATTTGGACCTTCCTATCCTGAGATATAGCAAATCTCCCCAGGTCACCTATTTATGACTATATTCTGGAAGAGGCTGGAACCCTGATTTGGAGGAACCATATCTCCTGAAGTATAGCAAATATGAGGATAAAATTTTTACACAATGTACAACATGAATTTCTCTGCATCTTGTAAAATTTTTGGCTTCTGATCCTTCTCCAATATCGTGTTATAGCGAAAGTTATAGGATTACTAAATTCAGTCATCTAGGGTTTTCAGGCATGAATCCCTAATTTCCATTAGCTGCCATTGCAGCGATATTTCGGCTACACAGTGAAACTTCTCTGATTCAGAAACTGCTAACAACAACAGATGTGCCCTATTGAGGTGAGTTGGCCTATCCCTCATTGCTTGATGATCTATGGAGAGAACACCTTCAACTAGGAATCCCTAGTTCCTGCAGCTGCATAGTGCCTTCTTTCAGAGAGGCTCTGATACCATGTTATATTTTTATCGTTTAATCAATATGATCTAGGATCTTATCTGAGAGAATAACATGCAAAACAATAATCACAAGAGATAAGAGACACAAAGAATTTTCCTCGGGGAAACCATAAAGGAGAAAACCCTGCAACTTCCTCAGAGATAGAATGAGCACCAATAGCAAAAGTAAAACCCAAAAGTACAAAGATGATATCCAACAATTGTTCTCTGTCTCACTTGTACAAGCTACTCCTCTCTCACTTATGTGCTATTGTTGAGTGAGTGTGTGTATCAAATAGAGAGTCTCACTCTCTATTTATACTTGTTTTCCACTTGACAATTACTCTACAGGGCCGACTTCACTACGAGAGTCTAATAACCCTAATATGACTCAACTGTGGGGTCTATTGCCCCGACTTACAATGGAGAGTTAACCTCAATGAATTTACATGAATTTATTATATTAATGACTATCCCAATCAGAGGAACAAACATCTCTATCGGGGTACAATGAAATACAATCAGAAATATACAAGTGAATACATTCCGAAGTTACAAATACATCAACAAGGACTTCATAGATCCAGACCTATTTCATATGTGATGTCTTCACAGGGAAAATCCTATTTCATACTGAATGTGTACCTTTGTAGGGTCAGTCTTGTTTCATACTGAATGTAGGATTAGCACCATCTAGGACTTCATAGAGCCAGCCCTATTTCACACTGGATTTCTTTGCAAGTTCAGTCTTGTTTCATACTGAATGCGGATCTCTGTAGGGCCAGTCCTGTTTCATATTGAATGTGGATCTCTGTAGGGTCAGTCCTGTTTCATATTGAATGTATTCCTAGCACCATCTAGGAATTTCTTCTCGCGATGGATACCGATATGCACAACTCCAAGCTTATCCCTAAAATATTCCAACTTCAGTATCGCCAGAGGCTTGGTCAATACATTGATTATTTTCTTGTCTATCGCAACATACTGGAGCTTCATTGCTCCTCTCTGCACCATATCTCAGATATAGTGATATTAGATCTTGATATGTTATGACACACAAGTCGTCTCTAACTCGACATTGAACGGTCCTGCAAGTAGCTTCTGAAGCCACATTGCCTCATAACTTGCTAAACAAGTTGCAATATACTCTACCTCAGCTGTACTTAGTGGCACACATGTCTGCTTCTTGTTGCACTAAGAAATCATGCCAGACATCAAGCTCAAGCAACACCCTGAAGTGCTCTTCCTATTTGTTGCACTACCATCCCAATCCGAGTCAACATATCCTATAGGAAAATCCTCTAATCTCTCAGATATCTAATGCCATACTCATTCATACCCTCCAAGTACCTCAACATGTGCTTTGTCACAACCATGTGAACACATCTTGAATCCACCATGTACTGGTCCTAGGTATTCATTGCAAATCATATTTCAGGTACATCAATGAACCAATCATCTGCCTATAGACTATGGCCTCAACTATCTCCGAAGTAGGATCACAAAACAACTTCTACTTCGATGCTATCATTGTAGCTTTATATTCCAACATCTCGACCACATATTTTCCTTAGCTAAGGAAAATATCCTCTGGATTATGCCACACCTCTAATCCCAAGAATCATGTCAAGATTCTTGAACTCTGAGATCTACCGTAGTCACTCTCTTTGAAATGGAGCACCATCCTCCCTCTACATATTGTACTCTTTGCATCGAGTCATTCTACACTAGAGTGACAGGTAGACTCCTCTGCTACATGCTTGATCTTTTAGATCCACATGGAAGACACTACAGAGTTCCCTTCAGGTCTTGGAATCACATCTAGGACATCATTCTCCATGATCAACTGGTACTCTTCGATCATAGCCTCCTTCCATTCCTTCTTCTCGACTGCTTCTTCAGAGATGGAAGGATCCGCATCAATAATGTCACACAATAGTGCCACATAATCAGAGTGTGTTTGAGGCCTCTTACTTTCTCTAGAAGTCCCATCTAGAGAACCATAATTTTCTTCATCTTGGATGCTCTCTCATGCTTAAGCTGGTCTTCTCTTGTGGATGTTCACCTCTTGAAATGGATATATAGGTCTCTGTGGCTCGGTCATATCAAGTTCCTCTTCATGTACTTTGTTGTAGTGAATATTCTTTGAGTGTTATGGTTGAACCATCATCACTTGTTATTCAGAACAAGCCTCATCATTCTTATATTGTAGGTGATTGCATACGATCCTTCCTATAAGTCAAGTTCAGTTTCATGATTAGAAACATTTCATATTTTTTAAAACATATTAACAATGACAAGTTCTTATGCACAAAGACATATGTCACATAGTCATGTAAATATCTTAGCCAATGCAACAATTATCCTTATCTCGTATACATACTGTAACACCCCGGTTTTGACCCCATGGTATTGAAATTGTACATGATGTATATATTGTATTTAATCATGGCAAGGATCCCAAGGCTAAGGCCTTGCCATTGATTTGGTGTTTTGTGTATAGATGATGAAGGTTGATACCTATGGTTAAGGTGTTGGTCAAGCATAGTACATTTTGATGTTACCATGTAAATACACAATTTAATTAAAATACCAGAGCTAGCTATGCACTGCAATGTTGAAGAGATGGGGGCATGATTTCACAAGGAATAGGGAGGGGAGTTAGTCAAACTCCTGAACCACTAGGGTGAGGCAAGATGTCAATGGGGGAACCCATAAACCCTCAGCTACCTGTTTTCCTCTCCACTCAATCATTTATTTATTCCAGAAATTGGTTGAGGCAGTTAATTCCATGGGCAGAGCAGGGCACGATAGTCTGATTTTCGTGATTGAGAAGGCTTGCAGTCTGCAAATCCCATATTCTTGCTTATGGGGCAAGTAAACCCAGAAAATGCGTGCCCATTCCATCATCTTGGTCTTCACCTAAATGTGGTGGTCATTCAGATCAGGACGCTCACTCATTCACATGTTGTTCACTCCCAATCCCATAGTCGCGATTGTTCATAGTGTTGTAGCGTGATTCACTGAGTTGTTCATTTTCTAAAGTCGCAGAAGAGTTTTTATGCAGTGTTTCTCCTGTATGCTAGTGAAACCCCGTTTCTCTGTGTTACTGAGTGAAATACAAACCTGGTCATCTGTGTTACAGCGTGGAGCCCTAGGTTGTTGAGTTACCTTGTGGGTTGTTGATATGAGGGCCCTGGTTTGTGTCTAAACTATATGCAAGGCTTAGGAATGGAAGAGAAGAGGAATGTGATTGATAAACCTAATGCAGAGAGGAACCTCATGAAAAGATAAGAGTGGCCGGTGAATCTTCATTGCACACCCTGAAGAGCATTGGAAGGGAAGGCATAGCCCGAGGGACTGTGGAGTAGAGAAGGGGATGCTTCCTTGTGTTGGGTGTGTAGGTATTATGGATTCCAAGCCAAATGGATCTTGTGGAGGTGTCCCTTGCTCTTGAATGAGACACTAGATTAGCCATTCTACCTTTCCATTGCCTTAGTAGCCTGATAAACCCAATTGGATATTGGCTTGGCTGTGCCTTGTTGTGCATTTTGGCCATGTGTGTAATCCTTGGCTGGACAGCTTGATAAACCCAACTAGTTGGCTTGGATGAATAGCTTATGAAACGTATCAGTGAGATGGCTTGGCTGAGTTCTTGATAAACCCATCTATTGGATTGGCTGGTGCTTAATGTGAATGTTGGCTTGATTATGTTTAGTCTGATAAACCCAACTGTTATGTTGGCTTGGCTGAATACCCTATGAAACCCAACGTGAGATGGCTTGGCTCTATAGACTGTGAAACCCATATGTTTGGCTTGTTTGCATGGAGCCTGATAAAACCCAACTGTGTGGTGTCTTGGATGGACAATCTGTGAAACCCAACTGTGTGTTGTCTTTACTAAGTTTGATATGATCTGGCTATGTGTGAGTCTGTTGTTCCCTAGTTCCTTGTGGATTTCATGCCCATCTCGGGGGTGGCAGTTGTGTTGAGAGATTAACGAACACAACTGGCCTATGGTTGGGTGGAATGTTGTAGTGACATAGCTAGTTGCGGGACAACTTCATCTTCAAGATAAGTATTCTTCGTTATTCATGTTTATGAAATGTATTTGCTTATGAATGAATAGAATGGATATGATGAATGCTTGCTAATAAGTCCAGTAGAGTTTTTTTTTTTTTTTGACTAGGGGAATCGACAACTAGGGACGGGCTGGTACTCGCGTAACACGGGGTCCAGGGATCCAAACTCACTACCACTATAAACCTGGGTGAAACCACAGCACCCTAAACCATGTCCCACAGGTTAATTTGGGGGGATTTGAACTCATGACCTTCCATTCACAAAAAATTCCATTTACCACTTGCTCTGCCCCCCACGGGCTAATAAGTCCAATAGAGTTAATGTTGTTAAATGTTCTGCATTTGCATCAGGGATAATTTTAGGGGCGAATTTTATCCCAGTGGGCTATTTTTCCATGTTTTTATCCCAAAAAAGATTCGCCATTTTGCATTTTTTGAAGCCCTGTTTCGCCCAATTTTGATGGGGTAATATTTTTTCACCCGAAAAGTCGCCAAATTATTATATAAACGATATTAAATCCTTGGAAATTAAATTTTTTTTTTGAAAAATATCACCAATCATTTTATAGTTGCCGTTTTAAAAATTGGTAATATTCACCAACATTTATACACTTTTAAATAAGTATGGTTCCTTAAAATCATCCCTGATTTGCATCTTTAAATGCCTTGTATGTTTCAATGTACTTTGCTTATGATCATGGAGGCTAGAAGCATGATTGCAGATGTCAGTAGGAATCTGAATTAAGCATTTTCGCTCCCTAGAATCCGCTTGCGAAAAGCGGGAGGCGGAAGAAAGAAATTGAAACAGAGCAGGATGTGTGTTTTCTGCACCCCAAGATCTGCCTGTGGAAGGCAGAAGTCGGAAGCGGAAAAAGATCCAAAATTTATAAGGCAAAGTTGGATTTTTGCATCCCGAGCCGCAGTGGAAAGGCGAAAGTTGACAGAACATAAAAAGGCTAAGGAAAAAAGTCAAGTTTCTGAAACTTGAAGTCTGAGATTGAAAGTCATAAGCGGGAAGTCGGGAAAGCGACAGGTAAAGCAATGATTCATGGGTTTCCGCATTTCGAAGTCGGAAAGAGGGAAACCGACGGGCAAGGTAGTCATTTCGCGCATTTTTGGATTTCAAGGTTGGAAGGCGGAAAGTGGAAGTAGGAAGGCGGAAGACAGATAATTCACTCTGCCGAAATTTGTAGTTTTTGATTCCTGAGTTCCGAGGTTGGAAAGGTAGAAAGCGGAAGCAGGAATGCGGAAGAGTGGTTAAATGTTTCCGTCGAATGTTAAGTTTCTACTCCTGAGTTTTGATGTCGGAAAGGCATAAAGGCGAAAAGAAGAAGTCGGAAGATGAAATAGTGGTCAAGTATCTCCATCGCACATTGTGCTCCCGGTTCTTGGATTCTGCAGCGGCAAGGCGAAAAGGGTAGTGCGGAGGGCATAGTGTGGAAAGGACAGGTTCAGTGTGGAAAAGGTGTTTCCGGTCGCAAAAGGGATATGTCAAGGGCGGGATGACTGTTACAGTGGTTTCTAATCCTGAGAATGAATGTTGAGGAGTGTTTTCGAGACCATGCCCTATGTTTCTAAAGAAGAACCATGGTTCTTTAATTTTTTGTTTATTCCGCATGATAATCGGGGTATGGGTACGTGACATTGTGGTATCAGAGCTATTGGTTACAACATTGGGCCTAAATGGGCCAAGTTAAATTGCTTGTAGAGAGAAAACTACAGAAGGTAGAATGCTATTTTAGCAGAGCTGCTAAATCTAGCTGACCCGACCAAATGTCCCAGGCAACGCTCTATAAAGAAGCGAACGTCAAATCAACGGTAAACCCGATTGCATAAATATTTTGCACCCAGCAACTATTATTAACTCACTTGCTAGTTCATCAACGAAATGAACTACAACTGTTTGATCTGGATCAATGGTGGACCCGAAATAAATTAAAGTGGATTTCATGCAATTTCGCACACAACAAAACTTTCTTTGTCCACGCTAGTTCACCCAGTGAAGTCGCTATCAGTCGTTGATCTGCTTGAGGATCAACCTCGTTCGTTGATCTTAAATCTCCTTCATGGCAACTAGTTTATGATTTCGCAACCCAACACCATGTTTATCCTCCTTGTTCTTTTATTTGCGAAATGAACCTTGACTATAGATGTGGTTCTGCACGATCTCGACCGTTCACACTTGCAGTGAATAGTTGGTAAGTGATTTTTGGATTCTGAGATTGTCTAACAATGGTGTCTGTTAACACATTTTACCGAGTCATAGTGCAGATTGGGAAGTGTTTTTGGCATGTCCATGAGAACCTATGACATGAATGATGCATAGGGTCCCTATGAGCATGAGGAAGATGCTATGGGGGAAAATGTCTGAGTGGGAAATGATGAGACTGATTCAAATGGAAGGAGATATCAAGATACTCCCATAGATTTTGTAGCCACCATGAGAAGCCTAAGGGTGGAGATGAAAAGTTACAAAGAAGACAATGAAAGAATGATTAAAGCTTAGGAAGAGAAGAATTAGTTGAATGAACTCTCGGCATAAGGCAATATATCCAGAAGGAAGTAAGAGCAGCACCAAAACAAGAAAGAGGTCTTCTAGTGGGTTATCGGACTTTAAAGGATCCAATGGAGGTTCAAGCTCTTCATCTCACATGGATAAGAGGAAGAGGTGTTACAGGAACAGTTCACGTGATGAATTTAAGAAGGAAAGGCCACCTACCTTTAATGGTGAGATAAAGGTTGGTCAAGAAGCTGAAGCTTGGATTCTTGGTATGAAGAAATATTTCCAAGTCCAAGACTACAATGAAAATATGAAGGCAAGGGGAGCCATCTTCAATCTGAATGGAAGAGAATCCATATGGTGGGAGCACCTCAGACAAGTGAAAAATATTAATGACAAAAAGATTGTGTGGAAGTAGTTCAAGAAGTGTTTCAAGCAGAAATACCTCTCTGACATGTACTATGATGACAAGATCAAGGAGTTCCATGAACTGAAATTGGGGCAGCTGACCATGGAAGAGTATGCAAACAAATTCTTGGAATTGTTGAGGTATGTTAGATATATGAAGGATGATAAAGTAAAAGTTCAACTTTTTCTGAGTGGGATACCCCAACCATACAAAGACAGGATTGAATTTGATGAACCTAGAACTCTAAAAGAGGCTATCAGGAAGGCTAAGTATTTCTATGATCATAATAAAGGAAAACCTGATATCCATAAGGAATGGAAGGATAAGAAGAATGAGAAGTTTGACCAAAGGAAGAAAGGTTTCAACCCTTCTCACTTCCGAAATCTACAAAAGCAGTCATCACAAGCTGTGACTAAGCGAGCCAGAGTGATGGATGATAGGCCAAGAAATCCAAAAGAGATCAGAGAACCTCTCTAATGTTGGAGATGTGGGGAAAACCATATGCATAGGGATTGTCCACTTGATAATGGGTATGTAAGGAAAACTCACAACATTCAAGAAGCTGAAATAGTGCGTCAAGTAGCAAGGACTATCCCTAGGATTTATGCAGCACTAGAGAACTGCTAGGCAGATCATCAATCAACTATGGTGGAAGTTGCAGGTAAGATTGCTGAACAATCTGTTTCTGTTTTGATTGACCCTGGATCTACACATAGTTATATTACTCCTATAGTTGTTGAGATTTGTTCCTTTAAGAAGTAAAAGCATAGAAAATCATGGTTAGTTCAGCTAGTCACTGGGACGAAGAGAAAGGTTAGTGAAGTGGTAGAGAAATGTCCATTGGTTATGGACGGATTGGTCACTTATGCAGATCTGAATGTTCTACCACTTGGTTCCTATGATGTTCTCATTGGAATTGATTGGTTAGAAGTGCACAGAGTTAAGCTTGATTGTTATAATAATACTTTTGAATGCATGGATGAAGAAGGAAGCCTAAGGGTTGTAAGAGGCATTCCAAAGGTGATCTCTGTTAGGTAGATTTCAGCAATGCAGCTGAAGAATTTATCGAGGAAAGGTTGCAGATTGTATACAACTCATGTGTTGGAGGCAACAGAGAATGAAACTCCTAGGTTGGAGGACTTTCATGTATTGCAGAAATTCAGGGATGTTTTTCCTGATGAAATTCCAGGACTTCCTCCATAGAGGGTCATTAATTTTACAATTGAACTTGTGCTAGGAGTAGCACTAGTGTCCAAGACGCCCTACAGGATCAGTACACCACACGTGCTAGAGCTAAATATGCAAATGCAAGAGTTGTTGGAGAAGAAGTATATCAGGCCAAGTGTGTCCCCTTGGGGAGCACCAGTGTTGTTTGTGAAAAAGAAAGATGGTACACTCAGGTTGTGTATTGATTACAAATAGTTGAACAAGGTCACTGTGAAGAATAAATATCCTTTACTTCGAATTGACGACATTTTTTTATCAAATGAGAGGAGCAAATGTGTTTTCCAAGATTGACTTGAGGTCTGATTACCATCAGGTAAGAATCAAAGATGAAGATATTCATAAGACAACCTTCAAAACAAGGTATGGACATTATGAGTTTGTAGTGGTACCATTTGGTCTCACAAATGCACCAGCTACATTTATGTGTCTCATGAACAATGTTTTCAGCAAGTATTTGGACAAGTTTGTTCTTGTTTTCCTTGATGACATTCTTATTTATTCTAAGAATGAGGAAGAGCATGAAGAACATTTGAGACTGACATTGCAATTGCTAAGGGAGCATAATTTGTATGCAAAGTTGAGAAAATGTGACTATTATAAAGATAAAATTCATTATTTGGGTCACAATATCTCAGATGAGGGCATATTTGTGGACCCTGAAAATATTGAAGCCATTATGAATTGGCCAACTCCAAGAAATGTGACAGATGTGAGGATTTTTAAGGGACTTGCAGGATACTACAAGAGGTTCATTTAAGGATTCTCCAAGGTTGCACATTCCATCACTTCTTTTCAAAAGAAGGGTATGAAGTTTGAATGGACACCAAGATGTGAGGAGAGCTTCAAATAGTTGAAGAATCTTCTTACAAGTACGCCAATATTGAAGATTGCATACCCAGAAAAGGACTTTGTGGTGTGTATTGATGCATGTAATCAAGGACTTGGAGGAGTTCTTATGCGATACAACCACGTGGTATGTTATGAGTTCAGAAAACTGAAGGATCATGAGAAGAACTACGCTACTCATGATTTAGAACTTGTAGCAATAATACATGCTCTCAAGATGTGGAGGCCTTACTTAATGGGTAGAAAATTTGAGCTAAGGACAGACCACTGTGGTCTGAAATATTTGTTTGATCAGCCTACTCTAAAGCTAGGCAAGCTAGATGGCTAGAGTTTTTATGTGATTTTGATTTTGAAATCAAACACATAAAAGTAAAAGAAAATAAGGTTGTTGATGCACCTAGCAGGAAAGTGCATGTGGCATCTTTTAGTATTTGCCAACCAGATTTGAGGCAGCAGATTGTTAATCATACTGCAGGGGATGAAATGTATGTGCATATCAAGGACAAGTTGCAGCAGCAAAGTCTTGAGAAGAAGTATGAGGGATATAAATTGGAAGAAGATGGGATTCTTACCTATAAGAACATAATTTATATTCCAAATGTCGTAGACTTGACGAGAATTGTTATGGATGAAATCCATCAAGCTCCATATTTTGGTCACCCAAGATATCAGAAGACAGTTGCTACAGCCAGAAAGCAATATTTTTGGCCAGGAATGAAAAAGGACATTGTTGAGTATATTTCTAAGTGCATGAAATGTCTACAGGTAAAGGTTGAGCATCAACACCCAACATGTTTATTGTAGCCTTTGCCAGTACTAGAATGGAAACAGGAAGTTATTTCTATGGATTTTATTATAGGATTTCCAATGACTTTGAGGCAACATGATTCCATCATGGTTGTGGTGGACAAGTTGACAAAGGCATCACATTTTATATTGGTTAAGTCCACATACAAGACTGATGCCATTGCAAAGATATTCATGAAGGAGATTTTCAGATTGCATGGATTGCCCAAGGCAATAGTCTCTAACAGGGATCCCAAGTTTACTTCCAAGTTTTGGAAGGGTCTGTTTGTAGATTTGGGTACCAAGTTAAACTTCAACACTGCCTACCATCCTCAAACTGATTGTCAGACAGAGAGAGTGAATCAGGTGCTTGAAGACATTCTTCGCATGTATGTGATGGACAAACCATCCAAGTGGGAGTATTATTTACACTTAGTAGAATTTGCATATAATAATGGAGAACAAGCATCACTGGCAATGAGTCCATATGAAGCCTTGTATCGAAGAAGGTGTAGGACACTAGTGACTTGGGATAATCCAATGAAAAAGATTGTGCTAGGTTCAAATTTCCTCGAGGAAATGGAGCAAGAGTTTGCAAAGATCAGGCAGAACCTGAAAGTAGCATAGACATAAAATCTATGCATATAAGCATAGAGTGCACAGAGAATCCAGTGTTGGGGATTGTGTTTACCTTAGAGTGAGGCCAAAGAAGAGTTCCTTGAAGCTTGGAAGTTGTGCCAAGCTGTCACCTAGATATTCTGGGCCTTTTGAAGTGATTGAAAGGATAGGGTCAGTTTCATATAGACTTGCATTGTCTGCTAGCACTAGAGCTCATAATGGTTTTCATGTTTATTTACTTAAGAAATATGTACATTGTCAAAACCCCCAATTTTCACAAAAATTTAAAATTTTGAGTTAACAATAAATGATAAAACCTGCGGTTTACTAACAGCTAACAGTTGGCATAAAAGAAACAGTTAAGTAATTAAACTCACTAAATTCTAAAATAACTTAACAGTTTATTTTTCGTAGCAAGAATAAAATCTTTTTGTGTGCTATTTGCTTCAGTTTACTGATTAGTTCTTTTATGTCAGTAGGTGGAATCTACTTTTGAATCCGGGGCTTACTTAGCATTCGTGCTAATGCAGATGAATACTATTTCTTACAGGTTTACAGGTATGATCGATCGAGTATATTTTAAAAGATCTTTTAGTGTCAGCAGTATTTTGTTCACAATTAAAAAAGCTTAGTAAAATAAGCTGCTAAACTCTAGACAACTCCTGTAAGGTAAAATCATTTGATTTTCATCAGTCTTTCAAGTAAACAAGCTTGGAAATAAGTAACGACAGCACAACATATTTGCGACTCTAACACTAGAATCTCAGTTACAAGTATTTCTACTTTAGTCTAAGTAATTTGTAATACTTATAAACATTGTTTTTGACAATATTTATACAATAGTATCTTAGCTTGCCTGTGTATTTATTGACCCTTGATTTGTTTCTATAAGATACTTACAGCCTGTTATCTTTTGAACAGTAAAAACTTTCGAGAGTAAAACTATGACCATCATACCCTTCTGTATGAGCTTATGTTTACCACTATTTTATTCCCAAGTCTAACTCTGTGTCCTAGTAACTTTTGGTTTTGATAGAGTCATTCCTATTTCAGTCATCAAGTCTACTTCTATAATTATCTTACTGTCCATTAGACATTCTGAATGAGAATCAACCCAAGTTGAGTTATACTCCAAGTGCTATCAAAGTATTGTCGCTTAAACTATCTGGTAAAATTTCGTGATAACATTCTTATCTTCCGCTTTGTACTACTTTACAGTTTTGATGCTATTTGAGTTATCAGTTCAAGTAAATTTCATAGATATGCATAATCGATTTGTTCGATGGACATTCAATCTACCAATAGTTTGTTATTATAGCGTATTTTAATCTAGCCTTTAAATTCCTTTGCATTACTACAAAGTACCATCTATAAGGTTTAGACTTGTAAAGTCCTTGTTGCAAAAGGGTTTACTATGCACAAGCTATAGTTTATAATTGCTACTAGAGAAAACTATAGTCATTCAATAGTTAGCATGCATGCTTTTATAACTATATTTAAGACTTAAACTTTGACCTAATCTATAAACAAAACATATATTACATGATTTCTATCTTATCAAAACAATGCTTAGAATATAGTTATGCCACCATTTATATCGTTATGGTGATGTTTATTATATGACAACTATAATGTCATTGGTAGCAAGGGATTTATGCTTAATCCACATCAGGCTTAAATTTAAGATTTATACGTGACACTAAAGATTGGTCAACGTAACCCTCCACGATGATAAACTTGTGATTATGTTAATATAGCACACTGTGCAAATGATTAGTGATTTGGGTACGAATTATTGGGTTGACAATATGGTTTAACCCACGCTGCAATAAACAAATAATTTGGATAATGCTTCCATGCATGAACTATAGGACACGACCCTCGCTACATGGATAAATTTGTTGCTACGTGGTTGAATTCTGTCCACGCCTGGAAAATATATAATGTACTGGAAACCTAACCAAAAACATTCTTGTCCCGTAGTTTGCGCTGGCTCTAGGGTTGCTTGGCTTGTCTCCCATGGTGGCCGTCGTTCTCCTGGTTACCGTTTCCTTGTGATTTGAATCCATGTTGCCTCCGTTCTCCAATGTGTGGTTTTGATTGCTGGTTCTTTCTCTGCATTACGTGGAGTTATCTTTCCTGCTACCTTCGTCTTGTTGCATGTGAAACCTTTCTTCCAAAGCTTGCGTAGCTTGGTGACTGCTTCGGTTTCCTTCTTTGGTTCTCGTGGCTCGCCAAGGTCTAAGGTTCTTAAGGCTGTTTGGTTTTCAACGGCACCACTTGTAGGTGACAGTGCCTAGTGAAGCAGTTCGTTATTCTCCCACTGATAGGTAAATTTCATAATATAATTTCTTTTATTTACTGCAAGTTTACAAGGAATAATTTCAAGCTCTAACAAGTAAAATATTTTACTGACAGTGGTTTTATGCTTGCTACAGGTGCTCGTCGCTGTGAAGCTTGTACAAGGAATAAAAAGACAGCCCTTGCAACGACCATGGCTTGTGGTTCAAACTCGGGTAAGCCCCGTGGTCTGAAAGATGGATTCTCCCTCTATTATTGTTAGGGTGGTCGTTGGACTCGCCCAGGGTTTTGAAACCATCTCTCGTCTTGTCACGCGTTATGTTATTGTTTTTACGGTTTTACAGACTGTTGGGAAGAATACTTAAATCCAAACCCTTGATAGGGTGGATGCGATTTGTATTGTGCATACTACTTAGTCAAAGCTTGGCTTCACAGTCGGGTTTGAGTTTGTAAATTTTGTAAAGGTAGTTCCGATGTAAACTCATTTTGGGTTGCTGGGAGTTATGCTATACTCTGTATAATTTTAGGGTTTTTACCCTTCCTGAATAATAATGAAATTATAAACTCAGTTGAGTATTTTGTAAGGGTTTTATAAATTAAAATTTAAGGCTGATACTTACAGCCGTGACGTAAATCTTGTTTGTTTTGATGGAAGTCACAGGTCAGGTTTTGACCTATAAAAACCCTTGTTTGATTTATATTAGTCTTATGATAATAATTACACTGTTTTTCTATTTTATTCTATCTGTCCTTAAAGGACTGTGAGTAGATTAATAGACTATTTAATGATGGTTACATACTTGTTATAAATTTGGTTAATATTTCTGTACTTGTAATGTAATAGTTTTTAAGGGTTTGAACCCTGACATTCATTTCTATAGATGTATGCTATTATTAAAAGACTTTGTTACTCTTAAAAAATGCATTTATACAAGTTAATGAGCAATGTAGTTTATTTTTGTGCATAACAATTTTAGTTAGTAGTTTTTAAAAGAACTACCATAAGTATAACCTAGGATACTACAATATTTAAAATATTTATAAATTATGCTCAGAATATGAGCTAGGGTTTACTCCCTTTTAACTTTCATAGGATATTAATTCCTGTGTTATTATCTTGTAAATTTTATTACTGTTGTACATTTTTTCTTCAATTTGTTTTTAAGAATTAATATTTCATAAATATCATTGTTTAAGGATAATAATAATATTATTTATATTTATAATATTATTATCTATGTATAATATCTATTCTTAAGTTTATATTGGTTTTTAATTGTATAATGATTACGACTGAGAGCAGTTTGTAATATTTGTGTTATTTAATTCAATTGTTTCTGTGGACTTACTTAGAAAAAAAAATGAAAGAACTTTCTTACCTGTCAGTATTGTTTACATTTATACTGTCTGCAAAAGTATAAGGATAGTTTCTTATAATATTAACTTAAACCCTAAGTTACTACTGTCCTTTAGCTATTAAAGCTAAGAAAGGAATATTGTAAGCTTTATCATATTCTTAACTATAGTTCAGATAGATGCAAGAAGATTAGTTGTCACTAAAAGAAGAAGATAAGATATCTGTATTATTTTTATATCTTTTCTTAACATAAAATAATAACTTTCAACTGATAAACTAATTCTTCTACTTCAATACAAATGTATAGTTTATAGAAGAAGATACTGTATAGGAAATGAATTATATACTTAACAACTACTGTCAGTAAATAAAAAGATTCTTGTCCTTTGTGATATTTTAAACACACAATCTAGTTCTGACAACCTCTCTACAAACAGATTAATAAACTTTCTAGTAAACAACTATCTACTGATAGGAACTATTTCAATACTCTGAGAACATAAATATTCTATTCATTTATATTCCTATCATACACACTACCTGTGCTAGAGTACGATCTGGATTACTCAAGGTGGGGAAAAACACAGGTAAGATTTATCTTTCATTACAGTACAAATTCATCCTAGAAATAACTAAGAGATTTCAACACAACATAACATATAATCATTCATTAATTGCTCACACATAGATATAAACTATAACACATAAATTAAAAGATAATGGAACCTGTCTTTAAAGCTGGACGACAACAGCAATGGGAGGCCATTCCTCCCTACCAACTCCTGGAGAGCACTCAAACAACGACTTCCCAGGACCCTTGAGCCTGTTCTGGTCTCCTTGGCTGGAACTAGGTGGAGCAATCAACAAAGTACTAGTCCTGAGACTCAATACCAACTCTACATACTGCAATAAGATCTTTCAGATGCAAAGTTGTACTAGATCAACTTCCTGCAGTTTACCCCTCAAACACCTTCCTTCAAATTTCCCTTTCCCAATGAATTCCTTGAAGTGCATTCACCTGAATGATTCTTCCCCTAGAATGAGCAGCCTCAACTCTCTACATTGGGAATTTTTATTAAGATTGCCTAGGTCTTTTTGGGTTAGTTGTCATTAATTGAGCCACCTGCTCTGATCCCACTTTCTTGGGAGATCATGACCCCAAATATAGGGAGGTTGCCACCTGCAACATAGGAAGTGTTTGAGGATGCTGCCACTTGTCTTTTTTCTCTCCACCTAGTTCCCTCCACCAACTTGACCAGTAACACTCTGTTTAACAGCTCTCCCAAGCTGTTGTCTGCACTTTTATTTATTTAAAATTAAATATTCAGAATTACATTCCACATCCTTGACTCTACTGAGTCATCGGTTTCCACTTAGCATTAAATTTAACATAATGTCTGGGAATAAAATCAAAATAAGATAACATTATTTTACAAAATTGGGGTATGTGACATACATGATCCTAACCATGTGATAAATTGGGATGTGATCCAGGTGGAACTCGAGTGAGAGTTCCAAACCAAGCCACTGCACATCCTCGATAAGAAGGTCACAGTGCTCCGGAATCGAGCCGCTGGACAAGTAAAGGTGTAGTGGAACAACTACGGTCTGGATGAAGATACATGGGAGCTGGAGGATGCCATGCGATTTGCACATCCATTTTTGTTGAATTTTGCAGAGCACTGAGGGCAGTGCCAGTGTAGCATTTTTGTTCAATTTTGTAAAGCACTAGGGACAATTTTAAATGAAGGGGGAGGGGAATGTAACACCCTGGTTTTGACCCCATGGTATTGAAATTGTACATGATGTATATACTGTATTTAATCATCTTAAGGAGGTCAAGGCCAAGGCCCTGCCATTGATTTGGTGTTTTGTGTATAGGTGATCAAGGTTGATACCTATGGTTAAGGTGATGGTCAGGCATAGTACATTTTGATGTTACCATGTAAATACACAATTTAATAAAAATACCACAGTTAGCTATGCACTGCAACATGAAAGAGATGGGGGCATGCTTTCATAAGGAATAGGGAGGAAAGTTAGTAAAACTCCTGAACCAATAGGGTGAGGCAAGATGTCAATGGGGGAACCCATAAACCCTCAGCTACCTGTTGTCCTCTGCACTCAATCATTTATTTTTTCCAGAAGTTGGTTGAGGCAGTTAATGCCTTGGGCAAAGCAGGGCATGGCAGTCTGATTTTCCTGACTGAGCAGGCCTGCAATCTCCAGAACCCGTATTCTTTCTTATGGGTCAAGTAAACCCAGAAAATGCATGCTCAATCCGTCATCTTGGTCTTCATCTAAACGTGGGGGTCATTCTGATCAGGATGCTCACTCATTCACGCGCTGTTCACTCTCGATACTGCATTCACGATTGTTCATGGTGTTGCAACATGAGTCACTGAGTTGTTCACTGTATGAAGTTGCATAAGAGTTGTTCTGTAGTGTTTCTCCTGTATGCTAGTGAAACCATGTTTCTCTATGCTACATAGTGAAATGCAAACCTGGTCATCTATGTTACAGTGTGGAGCCCTTTGTTGCTGAGTTACCTTGTGGGTTGTTGTTATGAGTACCCTGGTTTAGGTCTGAACTATATGCAAGGCTTAGGAATGGAAGAGAAGAGGAATGGGATGGATAAAACTAGTGTATAGAGGAACCTCATGAAAATATAAGAGTGGCTGGTGAATCTTCACTGCACACGCTGAAGAGAACTGGAAGGGACGGCATAACCTGAGGGACTATGGAGCAGAGAAGGAGATGCTTCCTAGTGTTGGGTGTGTAGGTATTGTGGATGCCAGGCCAGATAGATCTTGTGGAGGTGTCCTTAGCTCTTGAATGAGCCACTACGTTATCCATTCTACCTTTCCATTACCTTAGCAACCTGATAAACCCAATTGGATATTGGCTTGGTTGTGATTTGTTGTGCATTTTGTCCATGTGTGTAATCCTTGGCTAGACAGCCTTACAAACCCAACTAGCTGGCTTGGTTGAATAGCCTATGAAACCTAGCAATGAGATGGCTTGGCTGAGTGCCTAATAAACCCATCTATTGGCTTGGTTGGGCCTTAATGTGAATGTTGGCTTGACTGTGTTCAATCTGATAAACCCAACTGTTATGCTGGATTGGCTGAATAGCCTGTGAAACCCAGCAGTGAGATGGCTTGGCTGTGTAGCCTGTGAAACCCATCTATTTGGCTTGTTTTCCTGCAGCCTGATAAGCCCAATTGTGTGGTGGCTTGGTTGGACAGTCTGTGAAACCCAACTGTGTGTTGGCTTGACTGTGTGTGATATGATCTCGTTGTGTGTGAGTCTATTGTTCCCTAGTTCCTTGGGGAAGTCATGCCCAACTTGGAGGTGGCAGTTGTGTTGAGAGATTAACGAACACAACTGGCCTATGGTTGGGTGGAACGTTGTAGCGACATAGTTAGTTGCGGGACAAATTCATCTTCAAGATAAGTATTCTCTGTTATTCCTGTTTATGCAATGTATTTGCTTATGAATCAATAGAATGGATATGATGAATGCTTGCTAATAAGTTCAGTAGAGTTACTGTTGTTAAATGTTATTCATTTGCATCTTTACATGCCTTGTATGTTTCAATGTACTTTGCTTATGATCATGGAGGCTAGAAGCCTGATTGCATAAGTCAGAAGGCATCTGGCTTAAGTGTTTTCGAACCTCGAAATCTGCTTGCAGAAGGCGGAAGGAGGGAGGCGAAAGAAAGAAATTGAAACATAGCAGGATGTGTGTTTTCCGCACCCCAGGATTCACTTGCAGAAGGTAGAAGTCAGAAGCAGAAATATAACCAAAATTCCTAAGGCAAAGTTGGATTTCTACATCTCGAGCCGCAGCAGAAAAGCGGAAGTCGCTAGAACATAAAAAGGCTAAGGAAAAATTTCAAGTTTCCCAACCCCAAAGTCCAAAGTCCAAGATCGGAAGTCAGGAAACCGACAAGTAAAGCAGTGATTCGTGGGTTTTCGCATTCCAAAGTCGGAAGTCGAAAGCGAAAGATCGAAAGTTGGAAAGTGGGAAATCGACAGGAAAGGTATTCATTTCGCGCATTTCTACATTCCGAGGTCAGAAGGAATAAAGCAGAAGTGTGGAAGGTGGAATAAGAATAATTCACTCTACCAAAATTTGTAGTTTTCGATTCCCGAGTTCCGAGGTCGGATAGGCAGAAAGTGTAAGTAGGAAGGCAAAAGAGTGGTTAAACGTTTTTGTCAAATGTTAAGTTTTGACTTCCGAGTTATGAGGTCGGAAAGGCGGAAAGCAAAATTTGAAAGATGAAAGAGTGGTTAAGTATCTCCATCGCACATTTTTCTCTCGGTTCCCGTGTTCCACAATGGAAAGGCAAAAAGGGGACTGCGTAGGGAGGAGTGCAGAAAGGACAAGTTCAGCGCGAAAAAGGTGTTTCCGGTTGTAGAAGGGATTTTTCAAGGGCAGAATGATTGTTACAGTGGCTTCTAAGCCTAATAATGAATGTTGAGGAGTGTTTTCGCGGCCATGCCCTGTGTTTCTAATGAAGAACCACGGTTCTTAAGAAATTTTTTTATTCTGCATGATAATCAGGGTATGGGTATGTGACACATACGATAACTTTCTAGATGCCCTACATCTCTACTATAACATTATTAAGAGTGTGTACTATTCCCAATATGTCAACAAAGAGGTATTATTCGAGATAAGTAGCAATGTAATGTTGTTCAACACCATTGGCTACTTACCCATCACATGCAAGTTAGTAATATACTATTCATAAATGCAGACTCTCAAACATGCATAATACATTAACTAAACATAAATATGTACACAACTAAACAATATCATTTAAGAAACTAGATATACAGGAAATGACAATTTAAGCACTTATCTTTGTTTGTTTGGTGGTTGGACTCCCTTGATCCTTGTCTCCTTCCAAGAATAACAGGAGTCTCTAACAGTGTGCTTTTCTTCATTGCCTAATTCCGAGGACCTATGTTTTTATTCTATATCATAGATCTGGGTGTATCTTCTTCTTCATCAATCACAACTGCATCCCTTCTTATCCAATGCTGAGATGGAAAAGAAGTTCTTCTTCATCATGGGTTGAATCCTTCGAGATAAAAGTACATATTCCTCATCACTTGAGGAATCCTCCCTTGTTCTCTTCTTGGCCAGTTCATCATCTTCAGCAGTGTGAGCATGATGCCTTTTCTTTTTGGTTTCCTTGGAGGATCCTTTGTTTCTGGGAAAATCCCTTGAGAAGTGGCCTTTCTCTTCACATGTGTAGCATCTAATATTTGTGTAGTCCCTTCTTGCTCTATGATTCTTTTGGAATTATTGGGGTATTTTGTGAGAGTGATCCTTTCTCTTTCCTTCATTCTTCTTTGCATGGTTTTCTAGAGCTTGATAATCACTTGATCCCATCTTCTCTTCTCTTGATACTAATCAAGATCATTCTTGAGTGTATTCCTCCCACAGTCTACAGAACTTGATTAGTTTCTTTCTGGCACATATCCCTTGAATGAATGAGTCCCATGACCTTGTATATCCATTCAAGGTGGTCATCATGATCTCTCCTTCTTCAACATTTTCTTCAATGGCCTCTAGTTGTTACTTGATATCAGAAAACTTTGTGAAGTAAATACTGAATGGTTTCTGAATGTTGGATCTTCACATTCTTGAGTTTATTCCTCAGGGTCGTCTTCCTGTTGATGTTATTTCCTTCAAATAGTTGGTTAAGGAATAAAACACCTTCTTAGGAGTCTTCAATGTTGATACATGCGGGATGAGGTTATCCTTGATGGATTATGAAATAATCCTTTTATCTCTTATCATGTTCTTCTTATGGTTTTCCTTTGCCTCTTCTCCCTCTGGTTTTGGAATCTGATGTATTTGTCCAAGTCATTTTCGTCTATAATGAGGGAGATTCTATACCATGCTCATAAGTTATTTGCTCCTTCAATCTTATCCTCAACCTTGGTGTGATTCATCATCTTGATATGAGAACCTCAAATGGATTTAACAAGGAAATAGATCTTACCAATTTGATATGCCTAGGTTGGTTATGGATCTAGATGACTTAAGGTTGCATAGAGAAACCCCAATTTTCAAAAATTGGAATCTTAAACTTCTTTCTAGATATAAATATGCACCTTCTTGAGGCGAGTTGTCCAATGAGGTCCTTTTCCAAATTTTGTGGAGGGAAACTCCAAAAGCTTGATGCCCTAGTTCCTTCCCATAGTGTCATGCAGTTTCTCATCTTAATTATGATGTATCTCTGAAATTTCTGCTCCTCAAGGAATGAAAATTCGTATTGAGGTATCTTGATTTGTCTTCTTTCCAACCCCATAGGTTAGAGAAATGTTGGATTCACCAAGTGGAACTTATGCTAATTTTCCCAAGGTGACTTATTTATGGATTAGTTCAATATAGCAAACTTGTATAGACTGTCATGTGCGACTGTTTCAACTTCTAGGTATGAAACTAGCATCATAGAAACTACAATCCGTGCCCTATATTTAACATCTTATGAAATTCAATTTGGATATTCCTAGCCCGAGATATATCAATTCTCCCTAGGTCACCTGTTTAAGATTGAATTCTGGAAGAGGCAGAAACCCTATTTTGGAGGGATCATATCTCTTGAATTATATCAAGTAATGATGGTGTATAGAGATTGCGTCCAGTTGCATATGGTTGTGATGTTATTCTACAACATCCAATACCCTAATTCATTAACTCAGACTAGAAATATACCCCAATACCTTAAACGAGATTAAATTACACATTTTTAGAAAATCCCCCAAAATAGTCGAAAACAACCTAAAAATTTTGCGCTTGCTGCTAAAAATAGGTTGTTTTCAAGGTCGAAAATGGCCTAATGGTCGTTCTTGAGGTTGAGAAATGGCCATTAGGCCATTTTGATATCCACTTCACGGTAGGGGAGAGCGTCGACACACCCCCCCATTACCCCCCTTGACCTGCACTACGCGTAACGCTCCTGGTGCNAGGTGAAGGGATCGTCAAGAACGTCGCTGACAAGAAACGCCCCCCCCCCCGCAACACAACACAAACATGCAAATAATATAACACATACCCAACATCTCTCTAATCCATAACTATCAACTACCTAATCACCCTTGACCCTTAATCACATTAGGATTTTTGTTGTTTCATATTAATTTAATTTTAATATTCCAATTGTTGTTATTCTTCATTGGTGATGGAAATCCTTTAGTGGAGAACCCAAGTTTATACAACCCTCAACTATTCAAATAAGGTATAAATATTATATCATACAATTTATTTTTGCTTGCATAAAGGGATGGGTCTCTGGGACACGAACTAAGAAGACCTTTCATCTAAATAACTAAGATATTGATTTATTTCATACAATGTTGAAATGTTAAAAGATATTAAATTCTCTAAAATTTGGAAAACACCTTAAGTTCTACTATCTTAGTGTGAGGTTTATGGGTTTGATTCATTATCGAACATGTTAGAAATAAGGTTTCATCATTAACTTTTAACATTTGAAACTTCACTTAATGTTGGAATTTACGTTATAATATATATTTTACTTTCATTAACTTCAAGATTTTAACATTAAAAGTTAGATATAAATGAATAAATTGCTCTTGGGGTGTAGACTAGTTGGCGACAGGGTGAATTGTTATGGCACTCCTTGTGACATCGAGGGTTCAAACCTCGACTGAACTCTATGTGTCATGCATGGGGCAACGATGGTACACCTATGGGTATAGTGGTAGCAAACCATAATCAATCCCATGTCACATGAGTTCAATCTTGGTCCTAGTTGTCGATTCCCCTATTAAAAAAATGCATTAACTATCTCAAAGAGTGTGGTTTGTGACCATAAGTGTTTTAGTTACACTTTGTGACGAGAATCCTTTTGGCAATGGTTTGTGACTATTGCATGATTTTGAGGGATGTTGTGGATGCGATCACTATGGTACAGTCATAAATATTAGTTACAATGATAGGGAATGTTGGTTCCCTTTAAAGGTCGTCACCAACAATTGATGTTGGAAATGTTTTTTTTATCATTCATCATTATTTTAGTCATGGACAATATTTTTGACAACGATAATAATTACCATCATTGACTCTCTTTTGAAATGGTAATTAAATGATTGAACCATAAATAAACTTAGCAATGAACCTTATCGATCGTTGCAAAAATCCTAACTTATAGTAGTGAAGAGTTAATGGCATTGGGTGTGGTTCATGTGCATGGAAAACAAATGACAATGAACATCCCAAAGGAAGATAAAGTGTCACAATTTACATTGAAGTGATAAAAGTGGATTAAAGAGTTCAGAGTGGCACTGAAGATCCATAATGGACACACAAAGTTACAGTAGAAGATGAAGAGTTTAGGGAAGTTGGAAAACCAATCGGTTAGGTGAATAGAAATATTGTTGAGATGTAAATTGGGATAATGCATACGTTTTCTATCCCAAGAGAGAGACAAAATTGAGTTGTAGAGAGTCAACCAATAGCCATAATGTTATGTACTAATATCCTTAAATTGTCATAAGAGAGAAGAGTACACAACATGTACAACAATGTAAACGTGGAGCACAACTCCAATATATATAGGAAAGATAAGTTACACAATAAATATTTAAAAATTAGGATATCCTTCTCCAAATACCCAAAGAAATTCATTAAATCATTTCACATGTTCTTAACAATGACTACATTACCTTTATATATACATATCCACACATTGCACATTGAGGTTCCTTTATTAGGACAACCTTATTACATATGCACGTATCCCCCTATATGACCCCCTTGGGGTCATATTATATACATTTACCCCATATATAACCCCCCTTGGGTCAAATCATAGTACCCTCCTTCGAAAATCTTTGTCCTCGAAGCTTTGCAATTAATGGTTTTACATGTGATGAAACCAAGTAATATGATTTCCTTATATTCATTCTTTCTTGTTTCCATTGATGATGCTCCATCCATCCAAATTCAATTATTTTTGGTCTCAATCCTTGATAGTTGGTTGTTTCATAATTTTGATTCCATGTGTTGTGATTGTGAGTTCTCCAATTTGTTGTAGTTTTCGTTCTCAGATAATATCTTGTTGAATAATAGTTTTTTGATGCCCTATTCCATGAATATTGTTGAGTATTCCATCTTCTTCCTTGATAGTGTTGCTATAGATTTTCTTATATTTCTTGGTAATGAGGGTATCTATATGCTTTCATATTTGATGGTTTCTCTTCCTTCTGCACACCCATATTATTAGTCTCATTTTCAAAGATAATGGGCATTCTCTATCCTTTGTGTTTGGTTTTTGATCACTCTCACCTTTGAGACAATACCCTCATATTTGACATGTACATCTTCAAGATGGAGGTCAACTTCTTCAAGTATTTTATGGTGTCCTTCTAGAATCTTGTCTTCCTTCTCCTTTTGAAGATGCAATGTGATGCCATCCATGCATTTCTTATGTCCTTCAATTCTAGATTGCAAATCAGATTTTTGCCTCATCTATATTTATATCTTCTTCAACCTTCTCACAAATTTAATCTTCAAGTCATTTGGTGGTCTCTTCATCAAATATCATTGTTTTTTCTTGGTTTTGATCATGCTTATTTTATTCTTTCAATCTCTTGACCTCGTTAAGTATTTTTATTATTATTACGGTTTCATAATTTGCATATTTCTTCAAGGCTTGTTTTTCAATTCTTCCCTTGATTCATCATTTTCCCACTTTTCTTTGCTATTACTTTCTTGATTTAATTTATGCAACTCCTTAGTGCATGCTTCATTAAGTAATTATAGCATGGACAACTCCACACCTTTATTCATGAGTTCCTCTTTTGCTTCTTTTAATTCATCTTGAATTTTATGCAACTCCTCCAAGTTGATATCCTTGATCCATTTATTTGAGGAGAGTTTTTCAAATTCTTCCCACTTTGAATATAATCTAGTACCTTCATCAAAATTGTTCCACCACTTAGATGCTTCACCCCGAAAACTATAACCTACCCCAAAAGTACTCATACCCGTTTCGTTTATCTTCTTCAACCATTCCATAGGCCTGATTCCATCTTTATCTTCATCTCCACTAAATGTAGGTATGTCCTTTTCCATTGATTCTGACTTAAATATATTCAAAATAGTATCAAAAAGTGATAATATGAATTTTCCAACATAGTACCCCATGTTTCTTCTTTCCAGTGGGTTTTGAATCACCTCAATCACACCTTCCAGTTAAAAGTTATGCTAATTTCAAAATAACATACCTTTTAAAACCCTAATTTGAATATTGTTTTCTTGGTTGGCCTTCCAACAAAGGTAACTCTGTAATTTTAGATCCTCTGAGTCCGGAGTTTTGTTATGAAGTATATTGATATATATTCTCTCTAATTCCATATGCTTGACCTAATTCTGATGTGCCAAGCAAAAGTTACAATAACTTTCCCAAAACTTGTTATTTTTGTCTCTTTCAAGAGAGTGAAAGTGTACAACTTGCCACCCATCCAAATTTCTAGACCCGATGCTAAAATTAGTGCCAAAAATAATATGGTCCATGTTATTTCTAATTAAATAAGTCTCACTCAATTTGGATCTCTCAATATTCATACATAACAGGTTTACTAAGAATACCTATTTGAGACCAGTTTTGGGACTAGTAAAAAAAACCTTGACTTCCACAATGTATAAATCCAAACTTGTAATGAATCAGGACATGAATTGTTGGAAAACAATTCCATCTAGACCATAGGTTGGAAAACAATTCCATCTAGACCATAGGTTAAGTTAATTCCATTAAACTTCCTAAGTGCTTAGATACGTTGTTTCATGTATTTAGGCTTCTTAGTGCACAATCTAGTGTCTTGGACCCACATTTGTCCTTTTTGACCATCTTAAACTATTATAGTGCCCTCATTCCTAATTTTTCTCTTGATTTACTAGCTAGATCACGCTTTTTGCTTATTCTTGCTTTTATCCATATTTTCTGAATGTAACAAACTTTATACTGCTTTTCTCTTGGATTAGGACGAGCTAGTTTTGCTAGGATGACTTGGGCATGCTTGCCATTTTTTCACCTTAACCACTTCCATATTTTTGTCCTAAAATCCACTCACTAGCTAATTTTATGTCACTTATGGCCTACCAAGGTTCACCTTTCCCATTCATGATCTCTAGCTATGAGTTGGGTTGACATTTCTCTCGATTGGAGAATTAGTAACATCTAAGCCTACCATATTGTGAGCTATTTGAATCGCCTCCAAGGCACTCGATTTTCTCTCTTGAGATGTATTATATATTGTATTCATATTGATGACTAATATGGAATATGGTTTTACATCAATTGAGTTCTCTCTCTTACGTTTCCGCTTCAGTATTTCTTCTCTATTTTTTGCTTAATCTCCATTGCAATTCTAAGTGAGGTTATAATTGAATACTAGATCCACTGTGCAAATTTCTACATGAATTTCATATCACATATATTTCTTTATGTCCTTTGAGACCCATCCAAGTTTCATTGTCCAAAACATCCCCCAAAATATAATAAATTCCAAGATGACTTGTTTTGGAAGCGTCCAAGTTTTGACATCAAATGTTATGAACCGATATCCTTAATATGTCATAAGATAGAAGAGTACACACCATGTACAACAATGCAAATGTGGAGCACAAATCTAATTGAGATATTAAAAATAATTTACACAAAAACTATTTAAACAATAGGACATCCTTCTCCAAATACCCAAATACATTCATATAATCATTGTAAATGTTCCTAAATTACCTTTATATATACATACCCACTCATTGTACATGAGGTCCCTTCATTAGTTCGACCTTATTACATATATGTTTATCCTCCTATGTTCCCCCCTTGGAGTCATATTATATACATTTACCCTATATATGACCTCCCTTGGGTATTATCACATAACAAAGCATTGAGGCACATATTGTAAAGTTGTATATATATGTTGATTTTTATTGATGAGAATGAGTAGGCATATTCCTCTGTTATGGTTAGTAAGATCTGAATGTTTATTGAGTTATTGTGTCCAATTAATTTCCCATGACATATTTTTGTGTGATAGACCCATATACTTAGTTTACACCAGAGTTGATCTGATAAGTGAATTGGGCCGATTGCACCCTCAATTGCACCAATAACACTCCAAAAGGATTTGAATTTTCTAATTATGATAATCTCAACACCACTATTTTGAGTGATGAGAAAGCTCACATTAAAACACGACTTACGATATCCTAGAGGATTGGAAAGAATTAGGGGTTTTAATAATCCAAGAAAAATTTTATGGACAAAATTTAACCCATGGACTAATTTTCCATGTTTTTTTCCCCAAAAAAGATTGTCAATTTCCATTTTTTTTCTAAAAATATCCATCCAAATTCCATAGGATAAAAACATTTTACTCTAAACATTGCCAAAATTGTTCAGAAACCATATAAAATCCTTAGAAATTTGAATATTTTTATGAAAATATTGACAAACATTTTATGGCTGAAAATTGAAAAATTAGTAGGATTTGCCAATGTTTCTACACTTAAATAAAATTATAGTTCATTATTTTTTTTCGAGATTCTATTGTTTCTAATGGTTGGGATGGTATCACTAGGAGAGATCTTATTATCATTTTCATATCCTTTTTAACGGGGGGGTGTCTTGTTTCTTAAATCACAAGACACTTAAGGGATGATTAGAGATGTTGCATATTTAAAGATCCTCTTTACAGAGACAATGAACAAACCGGTTGGGAGAATGTGGTGCAAATCATCATTGATAGTGTGACCAATAATAATTTGTCTTGGGAGATGAAAGAGGATAAACATCTAGGTACATATTGAACTCCTTATGTTGTTCCTTACATGAATTTATTGCTAAAGGATTTGAATGGATGTGGATGTATTAATGAAATGGTTGGAAATGCAAAAACAATCAATAATTCATTATTAATCATTCAATGTCCTTGTCCATTTATAGGAAGCATAATACCGTGCAACATCTTCATTTATGCAGATACCATGTATGATTCCCCATTTATCATGCTTAAGAGTGAAGTAGTCTCTTGGAGAAATGGTGGTGTGTATGGATCGAGAGAGGAGGAGGGATCCACGAGGGATCGAGCATCTACTTAATCAATGACAAATGAGATTAGTGATCTCTTCTCATTGGGCATGCTTGAATTACATTTTGGGGGTAGGTGGAGGACTCTATGACCCTTGTTTCCCTCATAGTAGAGATCATTTGAATTTTAATAGTGACCAAACCATGTTTCAGATATGCCTACAAGTGCCTTGATTTAGAGAGAGATCTGATATGAGATTTTGATTAGTGGGGGATAGTCATATGACCTAGAATTTGGATACTATGTTGACAATGATCAAGATAAGGTGGAATATGATCCACATGCATATTCATGGCATGCCATTTTTAATCAATCCCAAATTGTTTCATAAGAGACCATGAACAAATGTGGAGGATTTTGAGGGTTGTTGACAAGATCTTATTCTCTTGGAGAGGACCACAATGAAATCAAGATGGAGTATGCCATGTACATGAGATCATAAGGTCATTTATCCCATGGTGATGTTTTGTATGATGTGCTATTCTTAGAATGATTGGAATTTTGAGAGCATAATAGGTAAACAACACCCACGTTGAAATTGTTGGTTATTTAGTTATTCTCTTAGGTCATGTATGCTTACAAATTTTATTTTATTTATAATTGGTAGGTGAAAGTAGGTAGATAATATAACCCATACTAGGGTTCAAGTCTTGTAAATAAAATGCTACTACTTATGCTCATGCTTATAGATGCACAAGTATGCACACAATAGCAATTAGAGTTGGTGCAAGTCCTATGTAATGTTAACATAATACACTGATAATAGGAAGCTTGCTAAATTTTTTTAACTTGATGACACATGTTGCCTAGTTGTTAGCTGTTCCTTCATTATGTTATTTTTATTTCACTTAATAGGCGTGTACTTGTTTAGGAGGAAATGCAACTTGTATGAATATGCTTTCATTGACTCAATGAAGCATAATGGGGTAGACAACAAAATGGTGAAGGATTTGATGTATATTCATTCAAATCTTCATCATTTATCCCGAGCACAACACACATGCAAAATTATTTACAAAATGGTGGATGATTTGGTATACATTTATTCAATCTTCATCATTTATCTTGGCCACAACATGCATACAAAACCAGGTGATTATGGGATATGGGATTATGGGGTTTCATGGATGATGACAATGATGAGTTGCCACTCAAGGTCATTAAAGATGATGTAGAGGGTTGCTTGACCATACACGAATCTTCATCATGTGCAAAGTAGGGGCATAACAACAAAACTTATAAAGGTTTAGGCTCTATGCAAGGATCTAGTAATGGAGAAAGTTGGACAAGGTATATGATTTGTTATCTAGACGAGTATTCTTTATTAAAAGTTCTACTAGCTTATGATGTTTTTGCATAAACTATATTTATTTAATTTTAGCACTTTCATGATTGTATATAAAACTTTTTGAATTTATATAATATCATACATTGATGACATGGATTTTGATTCACCTACATTAGTGCTTACTTTTACATAAGTTTGCCTATCATGATTATGCTAACGTTGATATGTTTGATTGCATCCATATTGCTAAGCTAATTGTAAGCTCTCATAAGAAAGCTTTTAAAACACTGAGAAGATGGTGAATGGTTTATATAAGAAAACTTTCAATAATATAAATAAGATAACGAAAATTTATGTGGGATAAGCATCAATTAAAATATTAATTGAGATTTTATATGACTTAACAACTAAGAACATGTTATGTTTTCTCCATAAAACCATAAGTTCAAGTCTGAAAAACAAAATACATTTTAAAGATTTTGAGATCTTCAAATTCTATATAATGAAAAAAATGCAAATCCAACTACCCATCCTTCTCAAGTCCAAAACACAAATTATAATTTTGAAATCTTTAAATCTTATATAATGGAAAAATGCAAATCCAACCTTATATAATGGAAAAATGCAAATCCAACCACCAATCCTTCAAATGTTTAGAAATTTATACTTCAGGCTGAAAATTATATATAGTTGGTTAAGACAAGGTTATTGAAATTATGTTTACTATAACGTTACGTGTCATTATCATATATGCTTACTGTAACGTGTCATTTTCATATAAAAAGAGTGTCATTACCATATAAAAAGATGATTGAAAAAATGTGTTTTAATTATTAATTAAAATGTTAATAATGAAAAACTTTTAATAACATAGAGAAAATAAAAATATAAACTTCAAAGAGATAAACATCATAATTATCTTTCAATGTCTCACCAAAATAAAATTGCAAATAAGGCACTCGCTAAGACAAGGCAGTGAAAATTATGTGCGCTTTCAATGTTATGACGTGTCATTATCTTGTAAGTGGGTAAATGACAGCCCTGGTTCATGATTTATTAAACTATTATTATAATAAAACCTATCCGTTCAATGGACACTGAATATACACGTAGTCACTAAATTTCCAATAAAAAATTGTTAGCACTGTTCAACCAAATTCCCCTGCCTTGGAATTCAACTAAACGCCCGCCAGCCAGGGAGCAATGGAGGCCAGCCTGAGCTTTTTGCGCTCCTCCTCTCTGCGAAACGGTTTCACCATACGCAGGTCTGCATTTTACGGAGGAAATGAGGTTAGTCGATCCGGTTATATGCCATTTCCAGTTTGGAAACCACGTAAGACATGCGGGATGGCGTTTGCTCGGAGTGGAAGCGTAGTTAAAAGCGACGAAGTGGACATCAAAGACAATAATGGCCCTGCGACACCGAAAAGTTTCCCAGGTATTTAGCAATTCACAGCATTTTTTGCCATTTTCTGGTAAACAGAAGGGACTCGAACCTGCCACTTGCTATCGAAATTAATTGCCAATTGACATTGTTTAAAGCTTTATAGTTAAAAATTAAAATGGACCTCCATGACAAAAAAGTTTCTATGCAATACATTCACCCAAATAAATTTATTGAAATAATAAAGTACTTTGAACATGAGTGGTCACTGTCGTTCTCACTGCCTTCCCACACTCAGATGCCTCTGTGTATTTGGCTCAGATTCTGAAATTTCTTGATGTTTGAGTCTGCAGCCTGTTGCCAAAGTCCACAATTGGGCTCGACAACAGAACCTACTGGCCTGTTATGAAACCCGTAGGTCCTTTACAAAACTTGCATGTTCTTTATTGAACTTTACTAGAAGAGCTACTATAAAGACAATTGGCAAGATACATTTTTAAAAATGTTATAGGGCAACTTACATTCATGAAAAAGAAGGGACATTTAAGTGCAGAAATGTGACTGCGTATAAAAAAGTTTTACTCCACTTCTTATAGGCCAACATGGACAAGGAGGTGAGGATTAATGTGGAAGGAAATCTCATGAACATGGGATATGCCACGTTGGTAATAAGACTTGCAATTATTTCCTGGCTTTAAATATTAGTGGTGGGTATGTTCCTCTACATCGTGGGTTTGTCAAAGGTTGCAAGATTATATTTTTGCTGAAGGCGTATATATCTTAGAATTTTGGGGTGGACTACCATCTATGTTTTTTCATCTACGGACGAGAATGAGACAAGTGTACTGTCCAGATTGATTCTGTGGGCGTTGTCCAAGATTAAACGAGAATGAGACAAATGTACTGTCCAGATTGATTATATAGGTGTCATCCAAAATTAATAATTAATAATTTCAAAAAAATAAAAAATAGCTTACTTAACATGTGATAAGTACAGTAACTGATAGTTGTAAAAATTAAAATTAATCTTCAACTATTCGATTATTAGATACAACTACGAGCTTAACTCCATGGATTATTAGATACAACTATTAGCTTAACTTCAATGATACTAAAACTATTAGCTTAACTTCAACTCTAATCATAGTTATATTGGATAACTATTAGCTTAACTTCAACTCTAATCACTTAAGGCTTAGTCCAATTGCATTTCACATTTAGGAGTCTAGCTAATGTGCAGTGATGTAAGAGTCGAACTCCTAATAAAATAGTTGGAACTCCTAATAAACTCCTCCTCCAAAGTCCTAAAAAAATCTTTCCAATGGTAGTTGGCCATCTAGGTAATATACAGTTTGTATTACATGTTTAGGTTTTCCATATATATATGATTAGGTTTTCGATTCTTTTTAAAGGAGGTTAGTCTAACTCATAATTGATAATTTCAAAAAAATTAAAAATAACTTGCTTAACATCTTTAGTTAACATCTGATCCTGATAGTTGGATAAAACAAACTTGAGCTTCAACCATTCAATTATTAGATACAACTATTCAATTATTAACTTAAATACATTGATGTATTAGCTTAACTTGAACTCCAATCATTACTTTTACTTGAATTACAATTGTCAATATATTAACTTTTAAATTAACTATTAGATACAACTATTAGCTTAACTCCAATGATTATACAATTATTAGTTTTACTTCAAATCTAATCACTGTTATATTGAATAAATATTAGATTAACTCCAATGATTTTACATCTATTAGCTTAACTTCAACTCTAATCGCGGTTATATTGGATAACTATTAGATTTTTTTCACAAAGAAAAAGCCAGTCCTTGTTATTCTTATTAAGAATCAAAGGGCCTTGATAACAGTCGCCCAAAGAGGGAAAACATCAGCAATGATACAGCTAGACGATAGCGAATCACATCCAGTCACAGCCGGGGGGGAATGGCGTGCAATATCAAGTGTTCCCATCAGAAATCTGACTCATCGGATAACTATTCGATTATTCCAATAGTGATACAATGTGCATAAGGCTTAGTTTAAGCTTTATATTAACTTTTAAATTAACTATTAGATACAACTATTAGCTTAACTCCAATGATGATACCACTATGAGCCTAACTTCAACTATGAGCTTACAACCATAAATTAAGTGGTTGTTATATTAGGTTAACTATTAGATACAAGTAATTAACTCATTATTTAGTAAAAAAAGCATTATCAATATGTCATATATATACTTCTCCATGTATTTCAAAGATATTAATCTTAATAATGTGGTTGTTGCTAGCAAATATTGTTGCTGTAGCTTTTAGTAAAATTATTGTATGACAGTGGCAAGGGTGAAACAAACCCTATTTTTGACAAGTATATGGAAAGTGGGTCGAGCTTCTTTATGGACTTACCACAATTTACCATGAGTAAAATGACAGCTTCCCATTAAAGTAACCCCAAAATATTAAATGGTAAGTAATCCCAAAATATTAAGGAACGAATCCTGGTTGCATAATTCAAACGTGGGTGAATAAATGTGGAGACCACTGCATCGTGGATACTGATCCGCCGTCCAGAGCCGTCCTCGTTACTCTTGGGTTGAGAGATGGGTATATCATAGCCTTGAATTAAAATCGTTGTTTTAATTTAAAAAAAGGATCCAGACTCTTGGAGGTTAACGAATAGGAAAAAATTCGTGGAGACATTAATTACCACATTAAAGAGTTTTTTTTAAACCAATGAATTACTTTTATCATATTGAAAGCGGCTATCAAAGGAAGATAAATAAAGCAACAATTAGAATATTACTTGTGTTGGACGGAGGAGAATATTATTATAGCTTAGTGGAACTTAAGTAATTACTAAGGAAGATAAATGTATTAAGTTCCAAATGTAATTAATTAAAAAAAGAAAATAAGAGAAGGGTCATTAAGAAACTCTTTAATATTATATAAAAGTGAAAGTGTTTAGACCAATGTTGTAAAACTCATAACTAGTCAAGGGTCAACTCTGCTTATACTTGGACTTGACAATGACTCAGAGAGGTTTGAATTTAATGACTTGGTTTACTAAAAAATACATAAAACATTACAATTTTAATGAAAAAAAATATATTAAAGATTCCAAACCATTAGAGACAAAATATGCAATGTCTCCACACACACACATATAGGTCAAGACTCAATATATCAAAATGGCACCAAGTGCACTACATATCACAGATTCTGAAACAAAATACAATATCAGTCCAATATACAATATCTAAGTAGCTTCTAGAGTTCAAAAAACATGATCAATCATCAAACTCATCACCACTGCTGGAAATGGGATGCTTGGCATCAATATCTCGCTCAGACTCCTCAGACTCCTCAAGGACATCTATGACCCTAGTAGTAGTACTAATAGAAGCACAAGTTGCATGGCTACGTCAACTAGTGCCACTACCATTGCTTTCCATGTTTGGATCTACACCTACATCCCCTACTACTAGTGGATCCGCATCCAAAGTATCCCACCCCAAGTCATCTGCATCAATATCACAATCGGGACCAAACTCTGTCGAGTGACACTCATTTACCCATTTTGAGTTTGGGTCAATATCATCGAATACAATGGGATTTGTATCAGGTCTTGTGTTTAGCAATTGGTTGCACCTTAGCCAGAGGTTGTACTACACAAAGACAAGATCATTTAACCATTTTTGTTCCAAATGTTTTCTCTTCTTTGTGTGAATCTACTCAAAGATAGACCAATTGTGCTCACACTTGGAAGCATTGGAAGTTTGGCTAAGGACTCAAATTGTAAACTTTTGTGATTTAGGACATTGGATATCAAATGGCTCCCACCAATTTGTTGTAGAAACAAAGTTAGTTCAACAAATTAGATTGTGAATTTGGCCAAAAATTCAAGTATTTAAAGTTTAAATTTATAAACAACTAAACTTAATAAAACTTTGGAATTGTTTATGTGGTTGTTCCATATCTCTTGCAATCTTTGCTAGGTTTTTGCCAAAGGTGCCTGTGGCTCTACTGAAAGACTTGATCCATCGATGTATTTCCAGCTGCTCACTCTCATTAGGGACCATCGCTCTAGGAACTCATACAAACCATCTTTGACCTCCCCTATTTGATCATCTCCTAACTGAGCTCTGTAATGATACCTTGGATTCAAGAAATACTCAGTTGCATGTATAGGGAAATGGGGTTGATTATTCCATTTGTTATCAATGATCTCGTAGATAGGCCAATACTTGCCTACTCTATCCTTGTATGTTACCCTTATTTGCTCCTTTGCTTGATCCATAGCCTCATAAATGTAACTTATGGCCAATTTTTCCTCATCCACCAACCGCAACACCTTGTTATCACATATATAGTAGTCGGGCTACCATATTCTATTTTTCAGATTCCAGTACACTTTTGAGCCAGTTCCCTTACATATGAGATGCTGAGATGAGCATCTATGATGGATCATTATTTGATGATGGACTATTGTACTCTCCCATGCCATGACTGAGTCTCAGGACACTCAGATTTGAGGACTGATGTAGTCATTTAGCCATTTGCAAAGCAGTCAGTAGTGCCCAGAGTTGCATCAATAGCTTATCCTTGGACAGTTCAGATTGATTATTTACATGTTTATGACCCAACATATGTTATCTTGTGTTATGGTTATTATTGCTCTTATACTCATTCTTGTGACATGTCTTAGCATCTAGTGTCATGATTTGGTGGTCATATAAATATGTGGACTTGGATGAATTGATATTATGTATGTATGTACCTACTTAGACCTGGAAGTTCTTGACCTGTACTCATTGGTTTTACCCTCCTTAGGGAGAATAGAGGTAGTCATTCCCACCATACTTTGGCTTGGTAGTGTTGGTTTCATGATTCACTATCTCCACTTATCCATTACCTTCCAGTTGTGTTTCCAACCCGACTTACTACTTGATTTGTGGCATGGAGGACCTTTCCCCACTAGAGCCTCTTTGTTGGACAAGCTTCCCTGTTTATTTGTGTCTCGGCTCTGAGTTGCCTAGGTTGTGTTGGCTAAACCTGAAACAAGGAGCACTGCCATCAATACAATGTATTTGGAAATGAATAAATATCTTATTGAAAAAGCCCATTCATGAAAAGTAGTGTTTTTAAATATACATGAACGCAAGGCAAGCCTAATGAAATTGGCTTTGAATTACATTGAAATGAATATCTTAAAACATTCATGAAAAGTAGTGTTTTTAAACATACATGGATGCATGAAGCCTCAATAATAAAATCTGTGTAATGAATACATGGACCAAGGCTATGGAAAATCAAAGGCCCAAAAAGCAATGGTTCCTAAAAGTTATATCTAAAGATTGCTGGCCTCACTTGTATTGATTTGGATTGTGAGCATTTTTCAAGGTGAATAAGCACCTCTAGACGTAAGTTATCCATTTGTGAGACACTGCAATCCCCTATGTTTTTGCTTGTCCTACATATGCTAGAGTGAGTATCCCCTTTCCATATCCAAAGTGTCACAGTGTTGAGTTGGTAGTCACCCTTCAGCCTAGCCTTTTGATTTTAGCCTTCACCCTTCACTAACAAATTGATTACAACTATGAAGTGGGTATGGTCTTGAAAGTCTGGTCTAAGTTATAGTTAATTAATGAAACTCTATATTTGGTTGATAGATCGCTAGTGAAATGATTGCTACTTGTTATAATTGTTATTTGAATGATTTGTAGAGCATGTCTTAACCTTTAAACACTTGCAACGAATGGATGTTAGCCTGGGTTATATTATTGATTATTTACAGATTACTATTTTATCTGTCTGGGCATATTGGTTATTATTCTTGATTATGCAAAGCTCTGTAGGGTGTATGAGTATGCACCTTAGATGGATTTGGACTCCTTGAGTTCAATGAGACAACTTTCTTTCAGTTTCGGGCAGTTACAGGGATGATTTGGCTCATTTTACCATTCTGGAGTAGTTTTGCCATGCTAAATGGCTTGTCGAGACAGAGAGATCATCTGATGGTTTCACCTAGGGCGTTGTATGAGGAGGGGGTGGTCCAACTACTTGTTTTTACCATATTACCCCCCTCCCAGAGATCCTGGTGGGCTTAGTTGGATAACGCTGGCACCCTAAGAGGCAGTTTTGGGCATATCACATTTCCCGAGGCAGATTTAAAATAATAAAAATGGCTACTGAAGAATTCGATTTGGGCTACTGAGGCAAGGGAATGTCATGGGATGAGTTTTGATGATGAGTGTGATGTCTTCCACTCCTCCTCTAGCAGTTTCAGCACTTGGATGGACCCACATCCATCTCTTGGGCATATTTTATTATTTTTTGGAGCTTTTGGAGGCTCATGATTTCCTCCGAGAGAGCTATTTTGCACTTAAAAAATATATATTATTTTTATTGTGCCACGGGGACACACTAGGAGAGTTAGTTAACACTCCCTGAACCCACCATGAGCTTTATTTATTTTTTATGAGTGGGATCCCCTCTCCTAGGGTGATTTTGTCCATTTATATATTATATTATTGTATTGATCCATGTACTCTATGTTGAGCTCATCTCAACCGTTGATTAGAACATTTTGATCTTTTAATCTTAGCCACCCATTTGAAAAGTGGTTATGATTTTGGTTCTCTCATTCCTGTTTAAAGGAGGGAGCTTCTCATTGTAAACGGGGTCTTTGGCTCTTGGATCTGGATAATAGAAAAACTATTCTTGTGGAAATTTTTTGGATCTCCTTTGCATCTGGTGTTTTTTCGATGGTGATTGGAAAGTCTATTGCTTCCTAGCATTTAGGTATTTGTTGTGAGATCTATATATTTTTTGGAAACACTGTTTGGTCTACAGGAGGGCGACTTCACTTGGGCGTTTTTGCAGGGCTTCCTCAACTCGCTTGTTTGGCATCGCTTGTATCAGGGGGTTTTCATTAGTATCATTGTGATCTATGATTTTATCTTGCTATTTTTCTGTAGCATTTGTTCATTTCTCTTGACGCATCAAATCTGATATGGTTGACGTTTGTTGTGTAGGAGAGAGGGCGCATTGGCTTCCTTGGGCAAATCGTTTTGCATAGAGGCTTGCTTGGGCAAATCGTTTTGCATAGAGGCTTCCTCCAAATCTTCTCAAATTGATCGGAACGACATAGATCAAGGCATCTACAAGGTTATCCAGGTAATATCTATAGGTTAGTTCTTCTTCTCTTGATCTCAATCCATTGGCATCTTCATTTTCATGTTAAGACCCTAAATAAAAAAAATATTATAGATCAAACCACTTGATATTTTGGCAAACCATTTTTGGGTTTTGTAGATCGGGTCAAACCCTAAGTGGGTCCTCTTAGACGTTTTTCTTAGGTGACTCCATTGGGCCCAAATCCCAAGGCACTGTTCTCTAAACCTTAGCGCAACCCTTCATTTGGCCATTTTCTCTTGCGATTTGATCTTGTCCTTGAGGCTTGGGCACTTTGACACTGTTAAACCTTCCTTCTAGTCTATCCTGTGTTACTAGATTGCCCCAATCCTGTTCTTACCCTCCTTGCATTGGTCACGTTTCCCAAGGTAGTGGATATCATCATCTCTTGCTAATACCTTGATTCTGGATCTAGTAGAAGGGCTCATAAGTCACTTGTATTTCAAACTTGGATCAATTTCATACCTCATAAACCCTTGATCCAAATCCTAACTCACCTTGTGACTTCATCCATAGATCTAGAGTTTACTTCACCTTACACCTTACGTACTTCAACTTCATTTGATTTGATCTGGTGTTTTGGTATGATCTCTTCTGTCGGGAGCAGATCTGGGTCTCCCCCATTGTTGTCTTGGGCTAAGATAACATCAAGTGAAGATTGCATCAATTGGCGTGACAACCATTTATTTGGGAGTCGAGGCTATCTTGGTTCGACCTCTTTAGTTTCCCATCCCTCTACTGTCCAACCTGGATCCACCTCATAGAGGCAACTACAAGTTTGGTGATAGCACACCTTAATAAGGGGCTCGACAATTTTTACAACCTTTGTTGTTTTTTTCCAAAATGCGTTGTCAAAAACTTTCTTTTTGGTGTCTTTTGCATCTTGTTTGTGGGTCCACGTAGATGCATTCCATTCATCACTTGAAAACATATTTTGCAATTTTTGTTCTTGGGAAATGAGAGATTGCAATGTGAAGAAGTGAGTTGCAAATCTCATGATGGCAGGCCTATCAAGTTCTTTGTCCCCAGTGTTTTTCCTCATTAGGTTCAATACCCATGAGTGGTTGTAGATGAATTTTGTAATGCTCTTGACATGCTCTACAATGTTCTTAACCCAATCTTGTTTGCCTATATCCTCAAGCAGGAGGTCTATGCAATGTGGAGCACATGGGGTCCAAAATATGGTTTTGTGTTTGCTCTCTAACATCTTACCAGCAAGAACATAGTTAGAGGCACTAGCTGTGATGATTTGAACAACATTTGCCATCCCCACCTCCATAACAATCTCATCCAGAACTTGAAATAACAAGTTTTTATCTTTCACCTTATCAGTTGCATCAATTGATTTCAAAAAAATGGTTCCGTGTGGGTAATGTTGTTCGCCGATTGCACACCAGCAGCAGAAATCTAATGAAAGTTGTCTCCTCACTTAGGAAAGTGGGAGAGGTGTGACCTTGGGGGCAAGCACAGAGCTAGGTACTGTCACCTACTCCTAGCTCCTCCGTTTAGGCTAACTCCTAATGAAGCCAAGGGGGTTAGTCCCTAATAAAGAGTTTTCTAAGGCTCAATGTGGTTAAAGTGTTTTAATTAGTTGCGGATGCGGATGGGTGTTATTTAGGAGTTATTATGATTAGAATTATGAGTATGACACTTAATCAAAAGCAATCCATGTTGCTAGCAAGAGATTTAAACGATGATTAATGATTCCAGACTTTGATTATGCGTTCAGAGAACGAAATTATAATAAACCACAGACAATTGATCAAAATAAGATAATTATGCAGATTAAAAAGGACCAATGCCTTATGGAGTCAATAATACTGAAATGCGCAAGAGAATTAAACACAAGTCTAGAAATCAAACTAGTGAATATTAGATTGTGCGAGTGCTCTTGGTAGGTTTTAAGAATTTTATGTGCTTTTGATTAGGGTGTCAATGAAGGTTTGTCAAAAGCCGGGAGAAAATTCCAAGTTCACTCCGTTGAAGACATGTCGAGCCCACCCAGTATCCCAAGCTGGTATCACAAAGATTGACTAGCTAGCTGAGAAGCTTAGACAATAGGGTTTCGACGCCTCTACTAGGAAGTAATTTAGAAGGTTCTCTTCAAAGCCGGTGCGTTGGTTACGGGGTTTTAAGTTTTATTAAGTTACTCTTGCAAGATTAAAGATCTAGTGCCGTTTCTGGGTACTCCGATTTGAGATCGGTCAGAGCATACTCCGACAAGGAGAGAACGAAGTTAATTAATTAAGGGGTGTGTGTTGCAAGTTTTATTAAATTAATTAATTAGGACTCTCCGACAGAGAGCGCTCTTGACCCCGTCTTATGATAGTGGTTCAAGAGACTTATCTAATCTAAGATGCCTAATGCAGGGGTATGCAGTTCTATGAATGCTCTCCGATAGAGAGTGCTCTTGACTTGTGCTACTGCAAGTTCAAGAGTCTTACTTAATTTGTTAAACTTGAAAAAGACATAGAATATAAAAAAATCTAAGTACCCAAGAGTCTCTTTCAGGCTTTTTAGGGCCCTAATTGAGAAAGCAAGGGGGTAAGTATACAGTAAGAACTTATGCAATATTTAATCAAACAGTCAAATCAATACTTTTATTCATTTTCAAAAACATAATGAATTAATCAAAACATGAACTACTTGATTATGATTATGCAACTTATCCTACCCTATTCTACCATTAGCAATTTAAACCAAAAATGAAAAGCATGACAATGAGACGATACAAGCTTCCCCCCAATGGGGGAAGAAGGGTGTGGGAGTCATAATCCCACTTGTTTTTTTATTAATTTTTACAATTTTGATGGCTTTGTTTTTTTGCCTTTGCCTTGGAAGAACAGGGAGAGAAAGGGATGGAGAGAAGAGGGAAGATTTGTCTTTTTTGTTCCTGCTTGCTTCCTTGCTTGCTTAAGGCCCTTTGGGCTTTTCTCAATTCTTGCTGCAAATAAGAGCTTTAAACAATTCAAACGTTATGTATTACTCAAAAATTTAAAGACAAACTACAAACTAAATTCTCAAAAAAGAGGGTAAAAACCAGCGGTGAAAGAAGCGGAAAGAGAGAGGAGAAAAACCAAGAAAAGGGAGAGAGAAAAGGTGAAAAAGAGGGCTGTCCACAAGGAGGAAAAAGAGGGCTGTCCAAAGCATGAAAAATGGGTGAAAACTAGGTAAAACGAGGGTTGTCCAAAGAGAAGAAAGAGAGCTGCAAAGTTGAGTGAAAAGAGGGTAGCGAAGAGGAAGGAGAAAATGAAAGCCAAACAAGGCAAAGAAAGGGAAGCCAAAGGATGAAAAGAAGTAAACTAGGGCTTCCTAAGTAACTGGTAACCAAAAGAATTTTAAAGAAGAATTTATGAGATGGAACTTGAAGCAAACAAAGACTCTTAAAGCATTCTTCTTGGAAACGTCCAAGTTACTGTAGATCCTGCAGAGAAACCAATGTTAAAAGAAAAACTTGTGATCTTGAAGATGAGCTAGATGCAATCGAGCTCACACCCTTCTCCAAGATGGTAGATCCTGTCCAAGATCAAAACACTTCAAACACCTAGTGAGATCAATCAACTAGCATGCTAATAAATATAAAGACTCATGGACATTAATATAACCGAATATGTCTTGCTCATGAAATT
>LPNX010159027.1:99053-119960 GCA_001517045.1 Pseudotsuga menziesii | reverse complement strand
TATTTTATTTTTATCTTTTATTAAGACAAGAGGGACGCCCCACTTAGGAGATCTTCAAAAATTTCTTTTGACCATGGGGGGGGGGGTTTATTTAAATGAAATTTTGACTATGCTTAGCCACTCCCCAAACTTAATTACCATGGCCTTATTTGATTTTTTCCTTCAAAATCAAATAATTTAATCTTTCACCCTAGGAAATTAAATTAATTTCCTACGAAAAAATACCTTGTCTTAACTAAAATTGGTTTAACTTCCTAACCCCTTGTCAGAATAACATGGGACTTGAACCAATGGCTTAGGGGGTATCATAGCATTTTCATTTGCATTCATAGCCTCTATTACAAAATGCCAATGTTCAAGATATTACATTATTACATCAAAACTTAATTAATTAACCACCAAATGGTAAAGTTAATTAATTAGGAAAAAATAAAAAAAATTAAAATTAAAATCGTAACGAAATTCCGCAAGACTACAAGATATGGCTAGTATGGTCATGGACAACAACTTGAAACCTTAGCCACTTCATGGGCTTGATTATTAGAACGCCAATTCACCACTTTGGAGGATTGGTGAGTGAAAAACCCAACCAATTAAAATTGTTAATTAACAAAATTAACTGGAAGAGGAAAAAACACTCGGTGAAGAGGACTTCCCTGATAATAAAGTCCATGGTGACATCCTTATAGGAATGACCCATGATGACATATAAAGTTACATTAATTATCCCATGCAGGGGAGCGGACATTTCGTGTACAAAAGGGGCAGAATTGCCCTGCTGAGTGAAAAATCCCTAGGAATTTTCCATGGTGCAAATTGTACAATATGTACATGACGTTGCCACCTAGTCGATATAGGTGGGAAACAAGTACCACAAATATAATTGAGTGCCAACATTATATACATAAGTTGTAACAATGTTAGCATACATAAGTAATGAAAAATTATGGTACATACATAATATATAGAAATTCATCTATGATACAGAAGATAAAGTACAAAATTATGGTACATATGGAAAAAATGAAAGGAAAAGAGACGAGGGCTTAGAAAATCCCTTAGAATGCTCACGTGGGCATTAAATGTCATTGTCGAAGAACAATTTCAATTGTTGCCCATTCACTGGCAAGAGCAACTTTTCTCCTTCCGTAGTATTAAGGAGAAATGAATTTGTGCTGGCCACATCATATATAATGTATGGACCCATCCATAGGCTGTCAAACTTTCCGTGCTTTCCCAACTTATCTCTCCTTTCATCCCAAAGAAGAATTGTATCCCCAATCTGAAATGGTCTTGGCCTAGCTGACTTGTCGAAGGTTCTTTTGATCTTATCTTGATTTCTGATACTATGGTCAAGGGCCTTTCTTCGGTTCTCATCTAGTTCAATGATCTGATTGATCCTATTGGGCATGGAATCTTCTTCCATTTTATACTCTTGGAGCATCTTCATGGCAGGTAACTAAAGGTAAATGGGCAATGAAAAATTCTAACCATACACAAGTTCAAAAGGGGTTTTCTCGGTTGCACTTTTCTTAGTTATCCGATCGGCCTAAAGTGCATGCTTAATCTTACTGTCCCATGACTTCTTATTATTTCCATCTGTTTTCTTAAGGATAGTCCTTAAGTTCTTATTGCTGGACTCTGCAAGACCATTAACTTGCGGGTAATAATTGGAAGAATGGGATAGGATAATGCCATATTTGAAGCAAAAGCTGGTGAACTCTATAGAACTAAAAGCTTTGGCATTGTTAGTTGTTATTTTGGTTGGAGAACAAATCTAGTAATGATGTTATTGTCTAGAAAATCCATAACAAATTTATCAGTAGCCTTTTTAGTGGGGATAGCCTCCACCCACTTAGTGAAATAATCGATAGCTGGTAAAATCCAACTATAACCATTGCTAGAGTTGTCTTTGAATTTACTGATGAAGTCAAGCCCCCATTGCTGGAAAGGGGCTAGAACCACAACTGGTTGCAAAGATAAGGCTTTCAACCTAGGCTTCCCGATGAACAACATGCACTGCTGACAACTCCTGACCAATTTAAGAACATCTGCAAATAGGGAGGGCCAATAGTAACCTTCTCTAAGGATTTTGTGGGCTGTCGTATCTGCTGCATAATGCCCACCACAAAATCCTGAATGGAACTCAGTCAAGATCTGTTTAGACTCTTGCTCATTGACACATCTAAGGATCACTCCATCTGGATTTCTCTGACCCAGCCCTTCTTGAGTGATGCAATATCTAACAACTTTTAGCCTTAAATCCCTTCTTTTATGACCTTTTAGATGTTCATGGCATGTAAGGTTTTGAAGAAAGAAAATAATATCAGAGTACCAATGCTGATCTAAACGTTGCAATTCTGGAGGCATGCTCGATGTAGGTTCTTCATTCTGACAAATTATTCCTAAGGCTTCTTCATTACCCTGAATTAACATTTTTGCTAGGCCCTGTCCTTTGATTAATTTTGTGGGTTTAATCTCTAGATCATACTCCTGTATTTTAGACACCCACTTACCTCTTTTGCCTAAGCAATCTTGTTGACACAAGATATCCAAAACTGCCGAGTGAGGCACATAACAAACTATCTTTGAGTAACCAACATATGTTCTGAAATGCTTCAAAGATCTTACTAAGGCAAAGGCTTGTTTTTCCATGGTTGTATATTTAATCTCAGAGTGTTTCAAGGCCTCGCTCATGAAAGCGACGGGTTTCTCAAATCCTTCGTTGTTTTTCTGGAGCAAAATCCCGCAATAGTATCCTTGGATGCAAAGGAGAAGATCATGAAATCTTTGGAGTAGTCCGAGCTGACTAAGACAAGAGATTTAGTGATGGCTTCTTTAGTGCACCTGAAAGCTTCTCTACCTTCATTAGTCCACTCGAACTTAGCATCATTTTTCAACAGCTTTTGTAAAGGTTTCATGTACTCAGCCAAGTTTGGGATAAATCTTCTAATGAAATTGATGTGCCCATTGAAAGATTGGAGAGCTTTGACATTTTTAGGCAAGAGAATCTTTTTAATGGCATCAATTCTCTCAGGGTCAATTTTTACACCATCTTTGGAAATTATATGTCCTAAGAGTTTTCCTTCATCAATTCCAAAAGCAGCCTTTGCTAGATTGAGCGAAATACCATATTTCCTACATCTTTCAAAGACTTGCTTAAGACGGCTTATGTCACTGGGTGGTTTCCTTTGAAAAAACAGTCAAGTCATCTTGGTAAATCTCTATGAACTTTCCAATCAACTCCTTGAATGCATAGTCCATGGCCCTTTGAAAAGTGGCCCCAGCATTCAACAAACCGAAAGGCATCCTCAAATATTCAAAAGTACCCCAAGGGGAGGTAAAAGTAGTTTTATGTCCATCTTCCTTCTGAATCACTACCTGGTTGTACCTTGAAAACCCATCCAACATGGACATCATGCCCGCTCCTGTTACTCTTTGGAGGAGGGTCTCCATATTAGGCAATGGATAATTGTCCTTCTGACAAGCTATGTTTATATTCCTGAAATCTATACATATCCTTAGACTACCATTCTTTTTCTTACCACCACCAAGTTAGAGCACTAGGATGAATGTCTTGTTGGTGCAATAATCCCTGCAGCTTGTTGTTTGCCGAATGCACACCGTCAGCATAAATCTTTTGGACTGCTATTTCCCTGAGCAAGAAAGGTGTGGCCTTGGGGGCAAGCAAAGAGCGAGGTGCCTTGGGGGCAAGCAAAGAGCGAGGTGTTGTCACCTGATCCCAGCTCTTCCGTTTAGGCTAACTCCTAACGAAGCCAAGGGGGGTGGTCCCTATTAAAATAAAATCTATGGTTTTTAGTCTACGAAAGAAAAGACTGAATTTAGGAGTTAAAATGAAATGGATAAAATAACACAACGGATTTATTGCAAGAAAGAGATCACATCAACAACATATGACAATGTAAGCACCATTCATGACATTTTTGCAATAATTGATTTAAGCATTGAAAGTAACACAGACTAGTGCCAATAAATATGGATTGCTTGTAAAAGTGGAGTGTTCTTGTGTCGTGTAAGTATTGCAGTTGTATCGTTGGTCAGTTTTAAAATTATTAATGAGTAATTAAGGGTGTGGGTTAATTGTGGGTTTGTCCCAACAAGTCAAATCCCTTTGAACTGAGTGCTAAAGTGGTAATACCAAGTGTCCAACGGGGCGAGGATGAACCTGCTTGGAGTAGCCCCATGACTCTATAGTGATTACCCTTTGCAACCTCTTGAGTTCTGTAAAAAACCACTTGTGTGGATTTTCCTATTAAATCTAGTAACTCGTATCCCTTTCTGATACAACCCACTGATCAAACAAGTTGCAGCGGTGTAGAGCATACAGGGAAGGAGTCTTGGTTTATTTTATTAGAGACATAACAATGAGTTGCAAATTTAACCAACCACATTCTCCGACAGAGAGTGCTCTTGATCCACCTTATGGTGAGATTCAAGAGTCTTATCTAATCTATGATGCGAATGCAATGCACGTGCTCTCCGACAGAGAGTGCTCTTGACTTGTCTTATGACAGGTTCAAGAGACTTTGTGCTCTTTTCATGATTAACAATTATAGAGCAAGATACACAACAATTAAGTAAAGTGCAAGTAATAAAATCTAATCTAGCAATTAATAGTTCTAAAATTCTACTTAATGAATAACTAGCAATTAGTGGAAATGAAAACTAAGTCTAACAAGAGAACTAAACTAAGTGCTTTAAGCTGAAACTACACTAAGTAAAGATGAAAAGGGAACACGAGACACACTTCCCCCAAATAGGGGAAGTAGAAAAGATGGGGGCTTGATTCCACTAGTCTTTTTATTAATAATTTACAATGCTTGGGGATTTTAACCCTTGAAGAGAACTTAAAAAAAAATAGAGTGGTGAAGCCCTAATGGCTTTTACAAAAAAGGATGTGGTTTGTTTCCTTGGTTTTGTCTTCTTGTTGGGAGCCTTTTCTTGAATCTTTCCAAGTCTTTAGACTTGTCTTTGGTTGATTTCTTCTTCAATATCTACACAATAAAGAAAATCAACTCAGGCACCCATTATTTGTTAATAAAATGAAAGTAAATCTAGATGCAAAATGTAAACTAATCTACGTGCAAAACAACTTCTAAATGCAAGGTTTTTTGGACTTTTTCGAAGTAAAACTAGATGCAAAATTTTACATGTAAAGTAGGAAAGAGAAAGGGGGTAAAGTGGAGCAAAAAGGGAGCAAAAAGAGGGCTGAAATCAATGAGAAAAAGAGGGAAAAAGGGGGAGCGAACAAGAGTAAATAAGGCTGCAAAAAAGTGAAGGAAGAGGCTGAAAAAAATGGAAAAAGAGGGCAGCCAACGAAGATAAAAGTTGGCTGCAAAAAAGTGAGAAACGGGGCAGCGAACTAAACAAAGAAGAGGGCTGAAATCAATGAAAAAGAGGCCAGCAAAAGAGAGGTAAAAGAAGAGGAAAAAGGAAGGGAGAGAAGGAGAAAAAAAATCAAACTAAACCAAGAAACCAAGGAGGAGAAGTTTGATAGGTTCAAATCTTGGAGAGAGATGACTCTTTAAAATTTCCACAACTTTAAAACGGTAGATCTAGTAACCAAGAAAGAATTTTAATCTCAAAAGTGATGGAAGAGAAAAGAGCCCCTATTGGCTAAGTTTTTTGACTTGGAGGTAAAATCCTTGTAGATCCTGAAAGATGAAAGTGTTAGATGATAAAAGCTCTTGTTTTGTGAAGAATCAGTTGAACTTCAACCCTTTCTCCACCTTTGGTGATCCCTGAAAACACAACTCTCACAAAGACAAAAGATATCAAGTGCTAGAATACTAAATCAAACAAATATGCAAAAAACACTAGTATTACTGACTACGTCCTGTTCGATTTAGATATTTGAAAGACCTTGCATAGATAACCAACTTAAAGACAAAAAATGGTTAACCTTTGTGCTAGAATTGATAGCCTTCCTAAGCTAGCAATGAACATACCATTTGTAAAAGAGAGAGTAGGGTTTAGAGAGATATCACCTCACACAAGATGAAATCATAACACAAAAATACCATGCATGGACCTCCAAAGTCGCTTTTATTCCAATTTAAACAAATGAGAGCATTACAATTCTGGCAGAGGTCTCTTGCAAATTCTCCATTTAGAATGAGGAAGAAGAGTCTCTATTTATACAAAAAACAAGCCCCAGGGGGGAATTAATGAACTAAAGATCAAGTTCAGTGTTAAGCCAAGTTGAAGTGAACTTGAACTGAGCTAAACCAGAGGTGGAACTGGAGAGGTAGATGCCACCTCTCCTACCAACTGAATCCCCAAATTCCACATCACCCAACCACTCACTATCAACGTGAGCTCTAATGCTTGATTTAAGGGAAAAACTCACGCTTGAAGAAGGAATCAATCCTCACGTGTGAGTATTCACCAACCCATGTGCTCGACCTCCTCTCCTCATGCAAACCGTACGGCAACAATGTGAAGGAATAATTAAACGAAGGTTTGTTTAAATCAAACCAAAGTTTGAAATAAATGAAGATATAACGAGGGGTCCACCCCCTTTCCATTCGCTGGCCTCCAAACAAGCTAGCGTGAGCCCCAAGCTTGGATTGACGTCACCATGCTAACTTGAAACCATTCGCATGTAATGGATTTATATGCCATGGTTTATTTAATATCCTATGAGTGTGGATGGGTCCCCAAAATCCCACTCATTGCCAACTCCACATAAGCGTGAGTCCTCATGTAGCTAGCGTGAGCTTTCTCATGCTAGCGTCACCTTCCCTTTAATAGCAATTCGTAACCATACTTTAAACCAAAGTTTGAGTTTGCTACTAAGTGGAAGAGGGTTGTATACCAAAAGGGCCCACACGCCCAATCACTCATTCACCATTTTTAATTAAATTTGGCTTTTTAATTATTTGGACTTTAGTGCATTTTGTCCAAATTTAGCATTTAAATGCTACTTTGATGCTCTATTATCCAAATGATGTCTTCCGGGATGCTTTAGCTGGCCAAAACATAGTGAAAGTGGTCCCTGGGATAAAGACGCTGCTCTGGGCTTAAAAATGAGCCCAACCATGCCAAAAACGGACTATGAATCACACTTTTTTTACATTTTGAATTTTTCCATTTAAACCATTAAAAATGGCTTAAAAAGCGGAAAATATTATTTTTTCTTGGAATCAAATGAAACTCTAGGGGGACCTAGTACATGTTCATACGACTCAATCTGAATGCCTAGCATGTTGAAAAAACACTGACACGAAGGCTCTAATAACCTCCCAAGGCCAAAACACGAAGACAACTACCCCAACTTTGGAGGTGTGAGTGAAAAACTCAGAAATTATTAATCATTTGTTCAACAACCAATAATAACCAAGGGAAAAAACACTCTAGGATAGTCGGCTTGATGTTTAAGTCCGGGAAGCCAAGCCTTTTATAAAAAATTAAATGCTAGGACATTTTTTACAATTTCCCCAAGGGGGTATGAACCAGTGTTACAAATATCGTGTCGGCGAATATATCGCCAAGGGTCCAAAAATAAATTATCGGATTTATCGGCAAAAATGTCGACAAACATCGGCAAAATAAAAAATACAAAAATATAAAAAAATACAAAAAAAAGAAAAAAATCACAGTATAGTTGAAAAAATCGCCAAATATCGCCAAAAATCGGCAAATATCGCCAAACATCAGCAAATATCGTGATAAAATCGGCAAATATCGCGAGAAAATCGGGAAAAATCGCCAAAAAAATCGAGAAAATATCGGGGCGATATTTGCCGATTTTATCGCCAATGAGTTAACATCGCGATATATCGCGATGTTGCCGATATATTGGTGATATTTGTAACACTGGTATGAACATGTATTTAAAAAAAAAGGCTAGCCAAAACTGGCTAACTCTAGAGCACACTGAACTTCTGAACTTTGGAGATGAGCATTCATCATGCTCAATAATTGGCGGCCCAATAGGAAGTTCAACTATTGTACAAAATAGTTGGTAACACAAATAACATCTTTTCAAGTTCTTTTTTAAATATAGGGGCTAACTTGGGGTTTATTTGTCTTAGTATTTGTCAAAAGGGTTTGAATTCTCTAATATCTTGTTTTAAAGGAATGGTATGTTGGAACACACATTCTTGATATGCCTTAAGCTCATCATATGTGAAAGCAAATACATCCCTATATTATTTAACCAAGTTTATTAAGTCATTCCTTTCCTTTTCAGATGTTCCTTTTCCAATTTTTATCACTTTTGGCTTTTTATCTGATCCAATATTGATTTCTATGTAATCTCCAAGTTTCATTGAATCAATATTATTCTTTCTACCATCATGTTTGTCAAAAATGTGTTCAAGTGTTACAAGACCACGTGAATCTAGGTTCCGAAGTTGATCACCTTTGTTCTGATACTCTTTACCCTGTTCCTGATGGTTTACATTGAAATTTGATAACTCTTCAACATTGTGGATAAACCTAAGAATTTGTCCTTCATCTCGAAAAACTGACCAATGCTCCATATTGTCTGGGATTGATAGTCTAAAGTTTATCTCAAGTTTACCATCACCATCTAACAGTTCCTGTGAGGGTTGAAGCTGCTACGGCCAACCGATCTGCCATGCTATTTTGCTCTCTAGGAATTGCAACTATGTTCAAAGCATCAAACAATTCCATACTATCCCATACTACATTCCTATACCTCTTTAGTCTTTGACACTTGCATGCAAATTGACCTTTTACTTGGAGGATGATTAGATTAGAGTCACCTTTAATGTTTAGTATCTTAATCCCCATGTCTCTAGCCATTTCTAACCCAAGTAAAAGAGGCTCATACAAAGCTACATTATTAGTCGCCTCAAACTCCAATCTATAAGCAAAGTTGAAGGTTTGCCCTTTAGGCAATGTGATGACCACAGCTACCCCCTTCCTAGCTCTGGAATGAGCACTGTCAAAGTTCATCCTCCATATCTCATCTACCTTCTCATCTTTTATTTTTTCTTTAAGGGGATCCAAAAAGGTAGATTAGCAAGTGTAGGTTCCAATATCATCAGTGTTGTAAACATACTCATTTAAGGGTTTCTTAGGGTTTTCGACATGATATTTCTATTTCTTTTCATTACGCAAGTTTACTCATGAATCTTTTGATGCAGGTATCGTAGCATAAGTCCAATCCATTTGGATCCATCCTCCCAAGGTAGCAGCCCATTTTTTGGACAACGACGTCCCCCATTTATCTGGCACATCAATCACGAGAATGCCCATGGCTATGTTAATATCTGGGTACTTAGCCAGTCTCACATGTTGATTTAGGATAATTCCTACTACATCCACTTCTCTGGAATCCATAACACAGACATTTCGATAAGGCCTAGTTGTTCTTAGGTTCAATTGTTCCATAACTTTCCTAGTCATTATATTGGAAGAGGATCTTGAATCAAGCATACAATTATGTAGAAGAAGATCGCCCATCATCAATGATACATGGAAGGGGGGATGATCTTCTTTTCTTGAATCCATAGTATGAAAAATTACAACCGGATCATCTAGGACATTATTTTGAGTTGGAGGATGTTCTTTTAAAGGTTCTTTAAAATTTACCCTTTTGGGAGATGGAGCGTTTAAGACTTTCAACAACTTTCCTCTTTGCTCTGGAATTTTAACTATTTCACTTGCAAGCACTGACACTTTAGCTTTTGAAAACCAAGTTCCCAAATCAAGACCTACATTATCTGAATCAGGGGGAGTGGTTACCTTAAGAGGATACTATTTACTTTTTGAAGTTCCTGAACTATCCCTTCTCTAATAGGTGATGCCTTTGAACTGAGGCATTTCTTTAATTTGTTTAGTTGTAGGCTTAGCACCAAAGCTCTTAGTTAGGTTATCCAATTGTTGACTGTACTCTCTCGCTTGACTCCAGGTTTCCGTGGTGACGGGATGGAGCTGTCCTACTACGTTGACATACTCAAGCTCTCGTGAACACTCTTCACTATCACTTGATTCTGGAGGACCATGCTCTAAGATTAGACGAGCCATGTAACAGGTGGACTCTTCATGAAAGGCCTCACAGGGTTTGCAGTAGGGAATGACTTCTTCAACCATGTTGGTGGGGTCCAATTGATTAGGGGGCCTTTTATCTTGTGGGGCTTTCTTTTGAACCCAATTTCCCTTAGGAGGAAAATTTTTTCTGACTAGTTTGAGCTCTTTCCATGTTTATTACTCGGTTTTGTATATTCTTTAGTTAATTTGCATAATTGGCTTGTAAGGCCTCCATCATATCATTCATCTCTTTCATTTTCTTGTCATAAGCCTCTTGCATGTGATTCATGGAATCCTTAGTTGCAATCTCTTGTTGCTTAGGAGGGATAAGGGCTCTTGTGTATCCAAGAATGTTTGATTTTCCCGAAGCTTGCATATTCTGGTCAATCTTAACTGTCAGTTCTTGAGCTTTTTTAAGATCGCCTGGTTCTTTATCCCTAAGTTGGTATCTCAGTTCTCCACTTAAGGCTTCCATGTAGTACACAAGGATGGATTTGTTGGGTGGCTTGAAATCGGAATGGATGCTTTTCACAACCTCCCGAAACTTTTTGTTGAACTCCTCCACAGTTTCGTTTTCACTTCTTTTTATGGTATGGAGGAAAGCTAGTTGATGGTGAGGTTCTTTTTTATCTCCCCATCTTTCCTTAAATCCTTTCAAGAACTCAACATAAGTGGCATAGAAATCATCATCTAAGCCTGTGTACCAATCATAAGCATCTCCTTCTAAAGATAAGGCAAAAAGTTTCATATACACATCATCGTGTTGTTGAGCAATGTCTCTGACCCAACTGAAGAAAAATTTGGAGATAGCTTGTAAGTGAGCAGTAGCAGTGATGGAACTATTCCCTTGTAAGGTTGGAAGTTTCTCAATAACTTTGTCTGGTATAGCATGAGGCTGACCTGCAATCTGAGTAAAGTCAAGGGGTTTGAAATAATCAGTCATTTCTTCAGGCAAGTTACTACTACTGTTTTGTTCTTCAAAAAGAAGATGGATGTCCAAAATGGACTCAGATGCTAAATTCTCAAGGATTCTACGAGAAGATTGCCGATTTAGCCTCCTCCTATAAGCCCTTTCAGGCTCTGGGATGAGATCAAATAAGCCTTCAGAATTTCTTCTAGTAGAATACCTTGGTGGGATTATGGGTAGTGGAGTCACCAGATGGACCGAGTTCAGTTCAGAGGTTGACTAGGTCAATCAAATTTTATTTTTAAAGGTAAAAAACGACTAAAAGAAAAAGGTAAGTCGACTCCAGGAATAAAAAAATTTATCCCCGACAACGGCGCCAAAAAATGTTGCCGCCTTTCACGCACCTAGGGGGGTTAGTGCAGCAGAAATCTTCAAGATGCTAAGTGCGTCCTTGGGGGAAAGTCTCGAGTCAGGTGCTATCATGTGATCCTGACTCCTTCGTTTAGGCCACTCGTAACGGAGCCAAGAGGGGTAGTCCCTACGAAAGAGTTTCTAAGGCTCTGGAAGTTTATTAGGTATGGATGAGATGGTTGTTAGGAGTTGTTTTAGAATTAAATAATATCTAACTCAAGTACTGCAAAAATTGAAATAATATAACTCAACAACATAAAATGGAATTCACAATAGATTTGAATGATGCAGAGTAAAAGATTGATCCAATATAAACCAGTGCCAAAATGGAGTCAAAGCAAAATAAATGCTGTTGAAAATGAGAAATGTTTTGCAGTGTACTTGGTCATTTTTAATCTTATTCAATGATGAGTGAGTTAAGGGGAAAGGGAATTCCTGATATACCGTGAGGTACTGGGAATATGTCCGGATTTTGAGCAAAGTGGATCCGCACAGGAAAATGTGGGCTAGATGGATTCGAGGAGGGGTGTTCAACACTACACCAACAAGGATGTAGCCTAACGGGACCCCGCAGTCACTTTCTAGTTGTTCCCGCTTTCCTTGAAGAATTTTCCCACTGTTCGTCAAGTTCGATACGCCGGATTTTCATAATGTTCGAGGGTTGTAAATTTTATTAATGTGAATTGATTAATTAGATGTGAGGGATTAATAAATGCACAATACCGCTTTTGATATCCCCAAGTGTTAGACTAAGCCGCGAGGCGTAGAGCATACACGGTAGAGGCAAACGTTTATTCCAAATTTGAAGAAAAGGAAAATCTAATCTATACAGCCCTTGACGGATAGATTGTGTGCTTGTACTTTATTCTAAACAGTATATCAATTTGGCATATAAGGAAACTATAGTCAGGGATCTCTTTCAGGACAAAGCCTTACTCGGGAGGTCAAGACTGGGTTAGATCTACAAAGAAAGAAAGCACATAAATATTGGAAAATAGATCTAACTAGATACAAAACCTTGAACTAATCTAGAATTTAAAAGAAAGCAGTAAATAAAAAATCAATCACACTAGGTGATACAGGCTTCCACCAAATGGGGGAAGGGGGTTGTGGGAGCCGTAATCCTGCTTGCTTTTCATTACGTTTATTACAATATGATTTTTTATGAATGGAGTTTCCTTTTGATCTTGGAAAGTGATAAAAAAGGTTTACAAAGCTTGCCATAAAAGGGGAATGAAGAAAGGGGAATTAGAAGTGATTTGAGGACCCTGCAACCTCAAAATTTCGCCAGCACTCTTGCTTAACCTGTCATGAAAAGAAAAAAACCAGCAAGCTATGTATTTATAAATTAGTGGGTTAGTCAATAAAATACAATAAGAAAATACAACCTAGTACTTGCCGAAAGATAGAAAGAATATACTACTTCAAGTACTAAAGCTAAAAGGCTAGATCTAAGCTTTTGATAAAGTAAACTTGGAAAATTTCTTAGATCTATATAACAAGAGATAAAATGATAAACTTTAAATCTTAGATCTACTTGTTATGAAGCAAAAAGTAATTGGAAAGAAATAGTTTGAAGTTTTGAGGATGAAGAAGGAAGATCTCAAGCCCAAGCTTGAATAAATTTGAGAAAGGAGAGAGCCCATGAAATAAGAAACGTTACATTCATAAAAATATAGTGAAGAAAGATAAGATGCAACTGATCTTCGATCTTTACTTCACGTTTGGTGATATGCAAAGCTACAAAAACCTTTAAGCAAGTGATTAGATCTAGTATGGTAAATTAAACAAGAGCAAAAGTGCACAAGTAGAACCGACTGCAAAATGCAACTCTTAGATCTTATATAACTACACATAAGTAAGCAAATTGAACCTTCAAATGCCTACTCTATGGATTAGAATATAATGTTCTAAGCTAGATAATGAAACTTGCATAAACAAGAATGAAGCTACACAGATATCACCTCGATTATAAGCCAAGCATTCACCATGAAAATTCTTGCACCAGCAGATTGTCCTCCAAAGACTCAACTTTATTCATAACAAAGATAAACAATTACAATCATATGAATAGAAGTCCCTTGCTTCCATTCATAAAGAGGAAGAAGGCCTTGCTTTTATAGAGAAACCCAGCCCCAAGGGGGGCACCAACCAACTGAAGATCAACCCTGTTGTCTGCCGAATGCACACCAACAACAGAAATTTTGATGAAAGCTGTCTCTCCACTTGAGAAAGTGGGAGAGGTGTGGCCTTGGGGGCAAGCACAGAGCTAGGAACTGTTAGCTACTCTTAGCTCCTCCGTTTAGGCTAACTCCTAACGAAGCCAAGGGGGGTAGTCCCTAACAAAGAGTTTCTATGGCTCAATGTATTTTAAGTGTTTTTGGTGTATGGTGATGCGGATGGGTGTTGTTTAGGAGTTTATTATGGTGAAAAGATCATAGATTTAAAATTTAAATAGCACAAAGGTATACTTTCAATAATTCAAGGACAACACAACTGATTGATTTAAGCAAATGCATCCATAATGAAATAAAATATGCACTTCAGATATATAAATGAAATGAGCACAAGACCAGTGCCTTAAAAACATCTCAATTGACAAGAAAACCTTAGTAGCACAAGTTTTATGAAAAAGAGCCAATGATCCGAAAGTTGTTTCATTCAAAGGAATGACAAAACTTGACTGAAAAATTGATTTATTCCTAAGTACAAAAATAAAATGCTAAAGTAAATGCTCACTTTAAGGATCCTATTTTCCTACTCTGAGCATGATACAAAAAAGGTTAGGTGTAATCATAAATCCAGGGTATCCACCTAATCATTTTATTAATGTAAAAAGGTTTTTCCTTGTCTTTGGTTACCATCCAAAACAAGAATATTTTATTCAGAAAATGCAAACCTGCGTGATGATCCAGAATGGGTGGGCTGGATGGGAAATCATAGGCATGAATAATGTCGTCAAACTTCTTCCCAAACTGGTAGGTGCTCGCGCAGGCTGCTTCTATCCATGACTGGATAGTGCTGATATACAAATCAGGATGATGAGGCACGTCGATGACTTCATCATGCTAATCACCAAGGATTATCAAATAATAACTTGTTGTATAAGCCCCAAGCTGCTCCAAAATATAAGGAACATCTATATGTGAAGACGATGGCTGAGAAAAAACTTCAACTAGTTGCACCCCATCTGATTCTTCACTATATTGATTTTCCAAGTCTTCGTTATAGATACTCAAATACAACTTTGACTGATCATGGGAAAACTCCGACTGCTCTTCTTTACAACTTTCATAAGTTTCAGAATAAAAACTCCCCTCGCTGGATACATCATAGATGGGATTCTCAAAAATATTTTCAAAAGTATCATAGGTATCATCGCCATCTATGTTAGATATGAGAGATGCCTCATCACTGGTATCAAGTCCCTGGCTACACTCCTCATTCTGCTCAAAACAATCTTTTTCAAAGAGCTGGGTTTCAAAGATATCACATGGGACCCAACTTTCCAAATATTTGTTATCTAGTGGAGAGCATGGAGGATTCTCATCACGCAAAACTTCTAAGATTGGATTTTCAATTAAAGTCTCATAGTTATCATCCATCTCAGATGTAAGGGATTCTTCCTCACTTGTATCACATCCCTGGCTATATCCCTCCTCATGATTATAGTCATCTTCTTTAGAAAAAATGTCACAAGGTAGTAAACCTTCCAAACTATCATCATTATGCTAATTTGTGGGATTCGTACCAAAGTTTTTAGTGAGGTTATCCAATTGTTGACTATAATCTTTGACTTGACCCCAGGTTTCTGTGGTGACAGGATGGAGCTATCCAGCTGCGTTAATGTGCTCAGGCTCTCTTGAATATTGCTTTGCCTCTCTCCAATTTTCTTCGAAAATATTATACATGTCACCTACATGGTTTATATACTCAGGCTCGCTTGATGATGCTTTAGGACCACAACCCTCTGGAAAACCATGCTCCTGAACATAACATGCATAATATCAAGAAGATTCTTAATGAAGGTCTTCACATGCCCTACAAAATGGCTTGTAAGTTTCAACCATGTTAGCAGCCTCTAACTGACGAGGAGGCCTCTGTTCATGGTTGGGAGGTGTTGCCAACTTATTTGTACCATAGTTGGATTAGCTGAGGAGCCGCCATTTGACAAACATGATAAATGTTTGTTTCCAGTGTATCAGATGATCTGCCATTTGTGCCTAGCCAGTTTTTGTTTTCAGTAATTCTGATCATGGCCCTGCGGGGTTTGTAATAAAATGTGCTAGTAGGGTGTTTTGAGTGGTTCGGTCTCCTAAGATGTAGAATTTCAACTAAGGTATTCCAGAGAATTTTTTGCCTTTGACAATTATGCTTTGTCTATAGCCGAGTATAATTGACGAGGTTTTCTCCCGCTTCTTCAAAAGTTGGAATGTCCGATTTTGAATTTTGGGCCTTGGGGGGTGATCAGAGCCCCACTGAGTATGTATAAACCTACTAGACATTATTAGAATAGACTATGGTCATGTCCTAAGTCAATAGGACCCTCAGAAAAAATCCAGAAATTTTTTTACCGGACGCGTCAAATTTTGGATTTTGGATTTTTTAATTTTTTTAATTTTTCCTAAATTTTTAATTAAATTTTTCCATAATTTAAATGGAAAATTTAATTTTGTAATAAGTCAGCCATCCGGAACCCGAATTCAGTGATTGAAGGCTCTAACCTCAAACCAAAAATCATTCATGATCAGCCAGCCAGCTATCTCAAAGTTTCAAAAGTTCATTCAGCCTCATAATTAATAATTTCTCAAAAAAGTCATTTACGGAGAAATTATTAATTAAAATATTAAAAGAGAATATTTTGGAGAAAATAAAAACTCTCCAAAATTAACCAAATTGAATAAAATAAAAGGCTAAATGACATTGCATTGGGCATTTATGATGATTCAACTTGGTACAAATCCTCTTCAGTCAACAATCGGAGAGCATTAAAGGTACATTCAGTTAGCAGACTTGTCATCTCCAGCTAAACTCATGAATTTGGTGATTTGGAAGGCTGTGATTGGTTAGGTGATAATTACGGAGTGAGGTAATAAATGAAATGAAGGTTTGGTGCAAACCCCAAGGGTTTATGGCACCTATCATTACCATACCACTCATCCTTCATGCTCACGCCTCCGTACAAAGCTCACGCCCCTCTCTCCTTGATGATTGTGCCCTCACACATGTGGGTGTTTCAATGGTTGGATTTGGATGTTTAGGGTTGGGAGTGGGGGTGCCTTGCCTAGGTGGAGGCCACCCCTCACTCACAACAAGTTATTCTCAGGTCTGGGCTCTCAGTTATGTGCCGAGCCGGTTAGGTTTGGGTTTTGGTTTTAGGGTTTTAGCCTTCTCTCTTTGTATATATAGAGGCTCCTTTAGCTCTATTGGGATGAGAATTTGTGGCATAGAAGCTTTGGAGAATTTTTATTGTAACATTTTGCTTAAGATTTAATAAAGTTGATGACTTTGGAGGTCAATGCAGAAGCTCTTTGTTTGTCATGATTCACCTTGTGAGGTGATACCTTTCTTTGCTCCCTTCTCTCTTGATTCTTAAGCATTTGATTGTATAATTGTTGAAGGCTAACAATCTAGCACTATATTGTATAATCCATGCTTTTCTCTTGAAGTTGTGTTGCTTTCGGGTATTGTCCGATATACAGGGGCTCTTTTATGGCTAACATTCATTCTACAGGTTCTACAAGGAGTCATTTTCTTTCAAGAAAGTCAAGAAGCATAAGTTTCTTTGCCTCATCCATCAAGCAGAAGCAATTCTTTCCGGTTACTTTTCTTAAGTTGGATCTAAATATCTCTCTTCTTTTGTCATATTTCTATGTATCATATATTAGTTTTGACTTCAGAAAGTAAGCTTGGGATTTGATCCTAAGTGCCACATAATTTTGTGGCTACTTCTCTTTCTCCATTAGCATCCTTGCGTACATCCAGCTAGACTGGACGGTTTCGGGACTAGTGCTTCTAGTGGTCGCCTTGTTCGGAGGTTGATCCCACCTTTGGTTGTCTTGTTGACTTTTTGTCCTCTTCCTCTAGGTTGGATTTGGCCTCCTTCCACCTTGTTGTTTGATTGTCTTCTTCGATTTCTTCGCTGCCCTCTTTCTTCAAAATTTTTGCAGCCACTTTTCACCTAAGTTGCCACCCTGTTTTTACCATTTTTTGCAGCCCTCTTATTGCTTAGCTCGCTGCCCCATTTCCTCCTTCTTTGCAGCCAACTATCTGTTGTTCGCTTCCCCCTTTTTTCCCTTGTTTCCTCATTTGTTTCAGTCCTCTTTTGCCCTCTTTTGCTTCTTTCTATCCTCTTCCTTGTTCCCATTCTGCAAGTTTGAAGAAAAGGTTCTCAACAAAAAGATAAATCACTCTCCTTTTTGTATAAAATCTATTAAAAAATCTTCATTTTTAGTCTTCTAGCTTTATTTTAAAAGTCATTTTCAAGGGTTAAATTCCCAAGGCAAATTGTAGCACTTAATAAACTTTTTTTTTTTGAGTGGGGTTTTTAAGCCCCCACTCCCAACCTCCCCCATTTGGGGAGGTTTGTGATGTTCTTTTCTTTTGTGTTCTTAGATTAGATTTGCTTTATTTAGAATAGTTTCATTTTCTTGCTTAGAACACTAATTGCTAGATTAGCTTGTTTTGATTCATTGTGAAGTTGTGTACTTTGACATTTAAAAATCTCATCTTTCAAAAGTATTTCAACTGCTTTAAAGTAGAAATCTCTTGAATCTCACTTGTGGATCAAGAGTGCTCTCTATCGGAGAGTTGTTGTTTATTTCGGTTTTTCTACTTACCCCCATGCTCTTCCGATTAAGGCCTAAAAACCTGAAAGAAATTCTTGGGTAGATTAGTCATTTTACTTTTTTACAAGTTAATTAATTAATTGCTAAGTCTCTTGAACTTGCCGGAATCCAAGTCAAGAGCACTCTCTATCGGAGAGAATTCCCACTGCATTTCCTTGCATCAAGCATATAGTTTAGCAAAGACTCTTGAACTTTTGTCATAAGACAAAGTCAAGAGTGTGTTACCAACTTTTTGTACCATAGTTGGGTTACCTGAGGAGCCGCCAGTTGACAAACATGTCCAATGTTTGATTTCAATGTAGTAGTTGATCCGTCTTTATGTCTAGCCAATTTTTTATTTGAATAATTTTGACCATGGCCCCGTGGGGTTTGTAATAAAATGTGCTAGTAGGGTGCTTTGAGTGGTTCGGTCTCCTAAGACGTAGAATCTCAACTAAGGTATTCCAGGGAGTTTTTTTCCCTTGATAATTATGCTTTGCCTATAGCCGAGTATAATTGACAAGGTTTTCTCCTGCTTCCTCCAAAGCTGGAATGCCCGATTTTGAATTCTGGGCCTTAGGGGGTTATTAGAGCCCAACTAAGTGTATATAAACCTACTAGGCATTATTAGAATAGAGCATAGTCATGTCCCAAGTCAATAGGACGTTTAAAAAGTTTCCAATTTTTTTTTTTTTCGGACGGGTTAAAAAATTATTTTTTAATTTTTTAATTATTTCCCGAAGTTTTTTGATTAATTTTTCCATAAATTAATTGGAAAAATCCTGTTTGTAATAAGTTAGTCATTCGGAGCCCGTTTTCAGTGATTGAAGGCTCTAACCTTAAGCCAAAATTCATTCTTGATCGGCCAGCCAGTCATATCCAATTTTCAGATCATCAATCGGACACATAATGCACATTTTCTCAAAAAAGTCATTTTGGGGGAAAAAATGGAGTTTTTATTAAAAAATGATTATTTTGGAGAAAATCCAAAACTCTCCAAATTAATCCAAATTTAGTGAAATAAAAGGGTAAATGACATCTCAATGGGAATTTATGATGATTGGAGTTATCATAACTCAACTTCAGTCAGCATTCAGTGAGCAATAAATATATATTTAGTTAACGGATTTGTCATCTCCAGCTAAACTCCCGAATTGGATGAGATGGAGAGCACTCATTGGTTTGATGATTTGATCGAGGCAGGAACTAATGATAACATTATGATTTGACAGCAGTAGGATCCTCCAGACCTAGCAGTGGCTCCTCCATACCTAAGAGGCGCCTTCACCTTCCAAGCTCACGCCTCTCTTCATCATTCACGCCCCTCTTCATCATGAGGGTGTCATCCACATGTGTGGGCTCAATAATGGCTTGTTTGCAGTGGTTAGGGTTGGAGTGGGGGCACCTTTCCTAGGTGGAGGCCTCCCCTCACTCTCAGCTTTTCATCTTTAGGTTTGGACTCCCAGCTAAGTGCCAAGCCGGTTAGGTTAGGAATTTTTGGTTTTAGGGTTTTGGTCTTCATTCATTGTATAAATAGAGGCTTCTTTAGCTCTATTTGGATGGATTTTTGTGTAGAGAAACTCTGTCCAAACTCTGTAAATGCTTGTTGCTTTATGCAACCGTGGAATAAATTTTAAGGCTTTGGAGGCTCATATGGTTTGTTAAATGTGGATGAATGCTTGGCGAATGAGGTGATAATGTTTCAATTCTCTCCTTTCATGCTTAATGTTGGTTAATGATTCATGCTTTAGAAGGCTTCTGTAAGCACGTAAGATCAATTATTTGAAGTTTCAATTTAATTGTTTATGGTTTCACTCTTAGAAATTGAAAGTAGCATTGGTTATTCAGTTATATGATATGCTTTTTTACATTTCAATTGGTAAAACATACATGATCTAATCCATCTTTTGGCAAGTGTTTGAGTTGAATTTGTGCAGATCACTTCATCCAATCAAGTAGGAGTTCGATCTCAGGTGCATCCTCTCCTCTTGAAGTCAAGACAACTTTCGGAATTTTCAAGCTTCAAGGAATCCAAGCATCATCAAGAAAAGCCGCAGGTTTTAATGTTTTTCTTCATTTTTATTCATCTTTCAAAGTTTAAGAATTTTTTACATTCTTGGATTAGGGCAAGGTTTGGGTTAAAGTGAACATTCATTCACCAAACCTTATGTCCCTGTTGGCTGTCCCGTCTTCAATTTGCAGCCATCTTTCTCTTTTTATTGCAGCCCTCTTTTTGCCCTAATTTGCAGCCTCATTTACCCTTTTTTGCAGCCACCTTTTGGGCCCTAGTTTCAGCCATTTTCATCACTTTTTGCAGCCCCTCTTTCACCTTTGTTTTTAGCCTTCTTTGACCTTCTTTCGTCCTTTTTTCACCCCTTTTCCACTTTTCTTTTCATAGCCTTTTAATCCTCTTTTTCTTCTTCCGGTTTTGGTAAGGGTTGAGTAGTTTTTGTTACTAAGTTTGTAGATCTAGTTTCAATTTGTGTTTATGAATTAACACCATAACAAGTTTGTGTTCAAAGCTCTTAGTTTCAGGTAGGTGAAGGAAAGCCCAAAGGCTAAAAGCAAGCAAGGAAGCAAGCAAGAACAAAAAGACCAAAACATCTCCCTCCTCTTTCTTCCCTTTCTCACCATCTGCTCATTTAAGAAGAAGCTGAGCATAACAAAGCATTGTAAAAATTAATAAAAAGGCTAGTGGGAGCAAGCCTCCCATCTTTTCTACTTCCCCTATTTTGTGGA
>LPNX010159027.1:82213-94688 GCA_001517045.1 Pseudotsuga menziesii | reverse complement strand
AAATCCAACCTATGATACTTTTGAAAATATTTTTGAGAATCTCATCTATGATGTGTCCAGCAAGGGGAGTTGTTATTCTGAGACTTATGAAAGTTGTAAAGAAGAGTAGTCAGAGTTTTCATATGATCAATCAGAATTGTATCTGAGTATCGGTAATAAGGATTTGAAAAAGCAATGCAGTGAAGAATCAGATGGGATACAACTAGTTGAAGTTTTTTCTTAGCCATCGTCTTCACATATAGATGTTTCTTATGTTTTGGAGCAACTTGGGGCTTATACAACGAGTTATCATCTGATAAGCCTTGATGATCAGCATGATGGAGTGGTCAACCTACTTCATCATCCCGATTTGTATATTAGCACTATCCAATCATGGATAGAAGGATCCTGTGCGAGCACCTACCAATTTGGGAATAATTTTGACGACATTATTCATGCCTATGATTTCCCATCCAGCCTGCCCATTCTGGATCATCATGCAGGTTTGCTTTTTCTGAATAAAATTTTCTTGTTTTGGCTGGTAACCAAAGACAAGGAAAAACCTTTTTACATTAATAAAATGCTTAAGTGGTTACATTGGATTTATGATTACACATAACCGTTTTTATTTTCATGCTTAGAGTAGGAAAATAGGCTCCTTAAAGTGAGCATTTACTTTGGCATTTTCTTTCTGTACTTGGGAATAAATAAAATTTTCAGTTAAGTTTTGTCATTCCTTTGAATAAAGCAACTTTTGGATCATTGGCTCTTTTTCATAAAACTTGTGCAAATGAGGTTTTTCTTGTCAAGTTGAGATGTTTTTACAGGATGTGTAAACCAGAGATTCTGGTGTTCTCGTATGCTCTCCTTGCATAAGAGACTAGATCGAGCACACGTCCCACAGTTGGAGCCAAATGTTGCCAATTTATTTGTACCATAGTTGGATTAGCTGAGGAGCCGCCATTTGACAAACAAGATAAATGTTTGTTTCCAGTGTATCAGATGATCCGCCATTTGTGCTTAGCTAGTTTTGGCTAGTCAGTTTTTGTTTTCAGTAATTATGACCATGGCCTCGTGGGGTTTGTAATAAAATGTGCTAGTAGGATGTTTTGAGTGGTTCGGTCTCCTAAGACGTAGAATTTCAACTAAGGTATTCCAGGGAGTTTTTCCCTTGACAATTATACTTTGCCTATAGCCGAGTATAATTGACGAGGTTTTCTCCCGCTTCCTCCAAAGCTGGAATGCCCAATTTTGAATTCTGGGCCTTGAGGGGTTATTAGAGCCCAACTGAGTATGTATAAACCTACTAGACATTATTAGAATAGACTATGGTCATGTCCTAAGTCACTAAGACCCTCAGAAAAAATTCCGAATTTTTTTTACCGAATGCATCAAATTTTGGATTTTTAATTTTTTGTAAGTTTTTAATTAAATTTTTCCATAATTTAAATGGAAAATTTAATTTTGTAATAAGTCAGCCATTCGGAACCCGAATTCAGTGATTGAAGGCTCTAATGGTAAGCCAAAAATCATTCATGATCAGCTAGCCAGCTATCTCAAAGTTTTAGAAGTTCATTCAGCCTCATAATTAATAATTTCTCAAAAAAGTCATTTACAGAGAAATTATTAATTAAAATATTAAAAGTGAATATTTTTGGAGAAAATAAAAAACTCTCCAAAATTAACCAAATTGAATAAAATAAAAGGATAAATGACATGGTATTGGGCATTTATGATGATTCAACTCGGCACAAATCCTCTTCAGTCAACAATCAGAGAGGATTAAAGGTACATTCAGTTAGCAGACTTGTCATCCCCAGCTAAACTCATGAATTTGGTGATTTGGAAGGGCTATGATTGGTCCGGTGATAATTACGGAGTGAGGTAATAAATGAAATGAAGGTTTGGTGCAAACCCCAAGGGTTTATGGCACCTATCATTACCATACCACTCATCCTTCATGCTCACACCTCCATACAAAGCTCACGCCCCTCTCTCCTTGATGATTGTGCCCTCACACGTGTGGGTGTTTCAATGGTTGGATTTGGATGTTTAGGGTTGGGAGTGGGGGTGCCTTGCCTAGGTGGAGGCCACCCCTCACTCACACCAAGTTATTCTCAGGTCTGGGCTCTCAGTTATGGCTCGAGCCGGTTAGGTTTGGGTTTTGGTTTTAGGGTTTTAGCCTTCTCTCTTTGTATATATAGAGGCTCCTTTAGCTCTATTGGGATGAGAATTTTTGGCATAGAAGCTTTGGAGAATTTTTGTGGTAACATTTTGCTCAATATTTAATAAAGTTGATGACTTTGGAGGTCAATGCGAAAGCTCTTTGTTTGTCATGATTCACCTTTCTTTGCTCCCTTCTCTCTTGATTCTTAAGCATTTGATTGCATAATTATTGAAGGCTAACAATCTAGCACTATATTGTATAATCCATGCTTTTCTCTTGAAGTTGTGATGCTTTCAAGTATTGTCCGATAAACAGGGGCTCTTTTATGGCTAACATTCATTCTGCATGTTCTACAAATAATCATTTTTTTTCAAGAAAGTCGAGAAGCATAAGTTTCTTTGCCTCATCCATCAAGCAGAAGCAATTCTTTTCGGTTACTTTTCTTAAGTTGGATCTAAATATCTCTCTTCTTTCATCATATTTCTATGTATCATATGTTAGTTTTGACTTGAGAAAGTAAGCTTGGGATTTGATCCTAAGTGCCACATAATTTTGTGGCTACTTCTCTTTCCCCATTAGCATCCTTGCGTACATCCAGCTAGACTGGATGGTTTCGGGACTAGTGCTTCTAGTGGTCGCCTTGTTCGGAGGTTGATCCCACATTTGGTTGATTGTCTTGTTGACTTTTTGTCCTCTTCTTCTAGGTTGGATTTGGCCTCCTTCCACCTTGTTGTTTGATTGTCTTCTTCGATTTCTTCGCTGCCCTCTTTCTTCAAAATTTTTGCAGCCACTTTTCTTCTAAGTTGCTGCCCTGTTTTTACCATTTTTTGCAGCCCTCTTATTGCTTAGCTCGCTGCCCCATTTCCTCCTTTTTGCAGCCAACTATTTGCTGTTCGCTTCCCCCTTTTTTCCCTTGTTTCCTCATTTGTTTCAGTCCTCTTTTGCCCTCTTTTGCTCCTTTCTATCCTCTTCCTTGTTCCCATTCTGCAGGTTTAAAGAAAAGGTTCACAACAAAAAGATAAATCACTCTCCTTTTTGTATAAAATCTATTAAAAAAGCTTCATTTTTAGTCTTCTAGCTTTATTTTAAAAGTCCTTTTCAAGGGTTAAATTCGCAAGGCAAATTGTAACACTTAATAATTTTTTTGTTTTTTTGAGTGGGGTTTTTAAGCCCCCACTCCCAACCTCCCCCATTTGTGGAGGTTTGTGGTGTTCTTTTCTTTTGTGTTCTTAAATTAGATTTGCTTTACTTAGAATAGTTTCATTTTTTTGCTTAGAACACTAATTGCTAGATTAGCTTGTTTTGATTCATTGTGAAGTTGTGTACTTTGTCATTTAAAAATCTCATCTTTCAAAAGTATTTCAACTACTTTAAAGTAGAAATCTCTTGAATCTCACCTTGTGGATCAAGAGTGCTCTCTATCGGACAGTTGTTGTTTATTTCGTTTTTTCTACTTATCCCCATGGTCTCCCGATTAAGGCCTAAAAACCTAAAAGAGATTCTTGGGTAGATTAGTCATTTTACTTTTTTACAAGTTAATTAATTAATTGCTAAGTCTCTTGAACTTGCCGAAATCCAAGTCAAGAGCACTCTCTATCGGAGAGCATTCCCACTGCATTTTCTTGTATCAATCATATAGTTTAGCTAAGACTCTTGAACTTTTGTCATAAAACAAAGTCAATAGCGCTCTTTATCGGAGGGTTTTAATTAATTTATTTAATAAAATATTTCAACTCACTTTCCCCCTTAATTAATTTACTTTGTTGACATCCTTCACTTAGTATGCTCTGTCGACTTTCGAGTTGGGATCGTACTCAGAATGGTGAACGGACTTGCTAAGACTGCAATAACAACACAAATTAAAATTTTACCCCTTAACCAACGCACCGGCGTTGTAGAAAGTTTCCCAAGTCATTCATAGCAAGGGCGCCGGAACCTCCGCTGTCTAGATTCTCAGCTAGCTGGTCAATCTTCGCGATACCAGCCTGAGATACTGGGCGGGCCGTCATGTCCCGAATGGAGTAACTCGGAAGATTTTCCCGGTCGATCTCTGATACCTTCTTCGTTTCAAAGCCATAATAAACAAAACCACTAAAATCTTTAAAATGTACCAAGAGCACTCGCATAACATTCACTAGCTTTATTTCAAGACTTGTTGTTAATTTTTTTAAGCATTGCAGTACTTTGACTCCATAAGGCACTGGTCTATTATTTTATGCATGATTATTAATCTAGATCATTTTGTCTTTGGCTTATAAAAATCTTTATCTGTGAATGCATCTTTTACAAGTTCTTGATATACTGTTCATCTGTTAATCCAGTACAACAACGTGGATTGCTATTTTATGTCTTGTGTTCGAAATTCATAATAATAAAACATCTTTCATCATAATAACTCCTAAACAACATCCATTCTCATCATTCACACATTAGAACTTAACTTAAACACATTGAGCCATAGAAAACTCTTTGATAGGGACTACCCCCTTGGCTTCGTTAGGAGTTAGCCTAAACGAAGGAGCTAGGAGTAGGCGACAGTACCTGGCTCTGTGCTTGCCCCCAAGGTCACACCTCTCCCACTTTCCTAAGTGAGGAGACAGCTTTCGGAAGATTTCTGCTGCTGGTGTGCAATCGACGGACAACAGGAGGCTTTCTTTGCCAAGTTGGTTTTGTAGGAAAAGTTCTAGGAGGTGGTGGGGGTTGTGTCCTTTCAATAGTGATAACCTGGTTTTGAACCTCTTTTAATAGTGCTACATGATTTCTTTCCATCTCTTCAATATTTTCAGCCATTTCAATGAATTTATTTTCATAAGCAGTGTTGGATGGCTCTCTCTTTAGGTTCCACAGTTTTCAGAGGAATGGACGATCTAGAGTAACCCTGGATGTTTGATTCTCTTGAAGACTGCATGTTTTTGTCAATTTTGATAGCCAAACCTTGAGCTTGAAGCAATGTGGTGGGTTCCTTGTCTCTTATCTGATACTGGATTTTGCCACTTAATGCTTCTATGTAATACTCCAAAGTGGAACCTGCAGGAGGAGCATGAGTAGCAGGGATGGAATTTGAAAACTCTGTGAACCTATTGTTGAATTCATCCATGGTTTCCGTATCATATTTCTTCATATTGGTTAAGGATGCCACTAGATGTCTAGGTTCTTTTTTACTGCCAAGTTTGTCGAGGAAGGTAGTCTTGAAGGTTGCCATGGTAGCAAATGAATTGTTTGGCAAGTTGTCATACCAGTTTCCAGCTTTACCGTCCAAAGATAAAGCAAATAGAGTCATGTATACATCTTCTTGTTTGTCAGCACCTTTGACATAGGCACCACAGTGTTTGGAAAAGTATCTGAGATGTTCCTCAGCAGAGGTAGAGGCATCAGTGCCTGTGAAAGTGACGAGCTTATCAATGGCCTTTTTAGGAACATCATGGGGTTGACCTGCTATCTGAGAGAAGTTTAACTGAGTAAAGTACTCGTTCATCGTGGTGAGGAAACAATTATTATTTTGATGGTTTTCAAAATTTTCTTGAAAACAAAAAATGGATGTCGGAGACAGACTCAGATCCAAGTTCTTCAAGGATCCTACGAGAAGCAAGTTTGTTCAGTCTCCTCCTATAAACCTTTTCAGGCTCGTGGATAAAATTGAGCAAACCTTCAGAGTTTCTTCTAGTTGAATACCTTGAGGTGTTTACTGACAGTGGAGTCGCCAGGTGGATTCAAGTCTAATTTCAGAGAATTGATTGGACTAAAAATCTACCAAAAAGGGAAAAAAGGTAAAAAACTAAAAAGAAACAAAGGTCGTCCAAGAACAAAAAGATTTGTCCCCGTCAACAGCGCCAAAAGATGTTGTCTGCCGAATGCACACCAGCAACAGAAATCTAATGAAAGCTGTCTTCCCACTTGAGAAAGTGGGAGAGGTGTGGCCTTGGGGGCAAGCACAGAGCTAGGTACTGTCACCTACTCCTAGCTCCTCCGTTTAGGCTAACTCCTAATGAAGCCAAGGGGAGTAGTCCCTAACAAAGAGTTTCTATGGATCAATGTATTTTAAGTGTTTTTGGTGTATGGTGATGCGGATGGGTGTTGTTTCGGAGTTTATTATGGTGAAAAGATCACAGATTTAAAATTTAAATAGCACAAAGGTATACTTGCAATAATTCAAGGACAACACAACTGATTGATTTAAGCAAAGGCATCCATAATGAAATAAAATATGCACTTCAAATATATAAATGAAATGAGCACAAGACCAGTGCCTTATCTGATGGGTAACGAAGTCAAGATTGTAGTGCTTGGGATGCAAAGATACAAGTGTTCAGTATGTTTGTGAGATCATTTTGCAAGTGTTCTTTGTAAATTTTATAAAGTTTTAGTGATCTTGATTATTATGGCTAAGAACACAAGGTATCAACCGGAAGATATACCTTCAGTGGCTCCTCTCAATGACATGTTGGACCGTCCAATATTCTAGGCTAGGTGTCCAAGGAACTTAACCAACCTGATTGAACTCTAAGACAACGGTTTGTTTCGGCGTCACTAGAAATAATTTTCCCACTACCTCAGTGTTTATTGACAACGCCGGTTCGTTGGTTATGGGGTGAACGTTTTATTAATGTTTTCACTTGTCCGATTAACAAATCCAACCACTGTTCTGAGTACGAATCCAACTTTTTAGGGTCGGCAGAGCATACTTGGTGGCAGAAAGCAACGAAGTAAATTTTAGTGGGGAAATGTGAGTTGGAAGTATTTTATTAATTATGAGCACACAGATGAACCTCTCCGACAGAAAGTGCTCTTGAATTGGGTTATGGCAAGGTCAAGAGACTTTGGTTTCTTTTTAAAAGACAAGTAGATTGTAAATGTGGAAACCAAGTGATAGCTCAAAAAGATTAATAAACAATGACTTGAAAGAAACTGACTTAGCAAAAATAAGATGAACTAGCAACTAGTGTTCTAAGCATAAAATGAAACTATTCTAAGCATGCTAGTAACCAAACAAAAGAACAACCCAAGGCTCTTCCCCAAATGGGGGAAGGAAAACACAAAGTCTGGGAGGCCTTATCCCACTTATCCTTTTTATTAATCAAGTACAATATTGAGGATTTTCAACCTTTTGGGAACTGAAAGTAAGCAAAAACTTGGAACAAGAAGTTTTATGACTTCTTTTACAATAAGGAGAGTGAGAAGCTTTAGATCTTCTTGTTTAACACCATCTTCATTGGGTTTTGGATCTTCCTTATGGTCTCTTGATGTGTTTCTCTTCTTCTTTGGGTGATCTCCAAGTGTTTTAAGGTTCAAGTCTCTCTTTGCTTCACCTTTGCACTTTATTTTCTTCTCAATACCTACAACAAACAAAAATCCAAACAACTCATGCACCCATTAGTCACTAGAAAAATAAATCAAACTTGAAACTAATCTAAAATTAAGATCTACAAATTTAAATCTAAGATGCAAAATTTTACATGCAAAGTGGGAAAGAAGAAGAGGGTAAAATGGAGCAAAAAGGGAGCAAAAAGAGGGCTGAAATGAATGAGGAAAAGAGGAAAAACTGAGGAGCGAACAATAATAAAGAACGCTGCAAAAGAGTGAAGGAAGAGGCTGAAAATAATGACAAAAGAGGGCAACCAACAAAAATGATAGTTGGCTGCAACAAAAGTGAAAAATAGGGCAGCGAAAGGGGTGAAAAAGAGAGGGCAGCAAATTGTAAAAATTGGGGCAACGACAGGGGTGAAAAGAGGACAGCGAAAGAGAGGGAGAAGGCTAGGAGAAGAGGATGGACGAGAGCAAGAAGTTGATGAGAACAAGGTCTTGAAGATGGGGAAGAAATCACAAAGAAGACAGTAACCAAGTAACCAGAAAGAGCTTTTTAGAAACTTGTTGGAGAAGGCAAGAAAGATCTGGAACCGCTTGCAACCCTGCAAACAAAATATATTAATAATGGAACATTTGTATGGTGAAGGTATTAGATGCCGAGAGCTCCTACTAGATGCAATCCCTAAAGACACAAACACTCAATGCAAATTTGATTAGAAGCCTAAGTACTAGATTGTTAGTCTTCAATAAACATAATAATCAAATTGCAATACAAGGGTAGGGTGAAAGAGATATTACTTCACATAGGATGAAGACACGATGCCAAAAGCCCATCAAATGACCTCCAAAGTCTCAATATTTTATTAACAAAAAGAAGCTTACAAATTCCACCAGAGTTTCTATGCCAAACTCTCCATATCCAAGAGAGTGCAATGCACCTCTCTTTATACAAAAACTCACAGCCTAAAACCTAAAATGAATTGGCTTTGAAGAGAGCCAATACATAGTAAACCAATTTGATTTCCCAATCAAACTCCATGTCAAAGGGTGGCTTGGAGTAAAAACTCCAACAAACAACACGAGCTGCATTGAAGTGGATGGGGAGGTGGCCTCCACCTTGGCAAGGCGCCCCCCATTCCCTTCTTGAAAACTTCACCATCCAATGATCAAGCTCCAACTCATCCAATCGAGCTTTGCATGCAGGTTGACGTGAGGAGATAGCTTGGAGTTACGATTTGCTAAAATTTTAGTTGATGGGAGCCGAGCCATGTGATGGCCATAACATAAGGGAAGATCCCACCAAACCATCCACGCGCAAGATTCAATCTTGGGTTGACGTCACCACTATCCATTCAACCATCCACGCGCGAGTCCTCATATCCTCACGTCATCCCTTCACGAATTAATTCGAGCTTGAACAATTCGCATGGTGTGGTGATGGATACATTATCTATGGTTTAAAATATTAATTTAATGTGGAGAGGGGTCCACCCCACTCCCCACCATCCTATCCATAGTTAGCGTGAGTCTTCATTTCCTCACGTCACACTCTTTTATTAAATCACCATCTCAAACTCAACCAAAGTTTTTATGCTTGCCATGTCACCTCTCTTTTTAGTGAAGTCGTTTGACCATGGGGACCCATGCCAAGTCACTTTATCATCATTAAAATAGTGAATTTTGACTTTTTAATTATTTTGACCAAGTGCCAAAATGCCCTTTTTTAGCATTAAAATGCCATCTTGATGCATTTTTAGCCAAATATTGCCTCACAGGGTGCTCTGGCTGCTCGAATGATGGTGAAAGTGGCCCTTGGAGTAAAGACGCTGCTCCGTGCTTGAAAATGAGCCCAACCATGCCGAAAACGGACTCCGAAACACCTTTTTTTTACATTTTGAATTTTTTCATTTAAACCATTAAAAATGGCTTAAAAAACAGAGAAAATGATTTTTTCTCAGAATCAAACGAAACTCTAGGGGGACCTAGTACATGTTCATACGACTCAATCGAAATGCCTAGCATGCTGAAAAACATTGACACGAAGGCTCTAATAACCTCCCAAGGCTGAAACACCAAGACAACTATCCCAACTTTGGAGGTGCGAGTGAAAAACTCAGAAATTATTAGTCATTTGTTCAACAACCAATAATGACCAAGGGAAAAAACACTCTGGGCTAGTCGGCTTGATGCTTAAGTCCTGGAAGCTGAGCCTTTTATAAAAAATTAAATGCTAGGACATTTTTTATAATTTCCCCAAGGGGGTATGGACATGTATTTACAAAAAATTCCAAACAGATTCCCAGAAAAAGGCTAGCGGACTTTTGAATTCTGATCACGAACAAGTGCACTTGTTCAATGCTCTGGCAGCTCACCAAAAAATCCACTAAGTGCAAAATTAGTGGATAACAAACCCGGAGTGTAACTGAGTTGAATAGAACTTGGACTGAGTTGAACAAAGGAGGTGATTGACACCTCTCTCACCAAACTCCACTAACCAACTGTTGATGTATTTGTAACTTCGGAATGTATTCACTTGTATATTTGATATTGTATTTCATTGTACCCCGATGTTCCTCCGATTGGGAGAATCATTAATATAATAAAGTCATGTCAAGTCATAGAGGTTAACCCTCCTTTGTAAGTCGGGGCAATAGTCCCCCTAGTTGAGGGGTACTAGGTTTATTAGACTCTCCTAGTGAGGTCCGCCCTGGTAAGAAAGTGTCAAGTGGAAAACTAGTATAAATAGAGAGTGAGACTCTCTATTTGAAACACACACTCACTCAACTGTAGCGCATGAGTGAGAGAAGAGGAGGTTGCACAAGTGAGAGAGAGAGCAGCTGTCGGAGATCATCTTTGAGTTTTTGGGTTTTACTTTTGTTATTGGTGCTCATTCTATCTCTGAGGAAGTTGCAGGGTTTTCTCCTTTATGGTTTCCTCGACGAAAATTCCGTCTCTTGTCTCTTGTGATTATTTCTATGCATGTTATTCTATCAGATAAGATCCTAGATCATATTGATTAAATGATAAAAATCTAACATGGTATCAGAGCTAACTTGAGAAGAAGACACTATGCAACTGCATAAGTTAGGGCTTCTTACTTTTTGGGTCTCCCTTCACAGATCATCAGCAAAAAGAGGCTAGGATAACTCTCCATTGAAGGGCGCTTCTTTCTGTCGAAGCAGAATTTGATTCCGGGTATTTTCAGTTTTTGACCTATCACTGCTGCAGGAAATTAGGGCTTTTCATAGAAGAGGAATTTTTGAGTGAGCCCAGCATAGGATTTCTCTCCTCCTCAAAATCGAAATTTAGATACCAAGATCAAAATTTTTGGTTGGGTAAAACTCCGGGAAAGTCAAACCTTAATTTGACCCCGGACCAGAAAACCCTAAAAAACTAAAACTAGTCATTTTGGTGCATTCGCTATATCTTGAGATTGGAGAAGGCTCAGGAGCTGAAACTTTTACAGGCCAAAGATAAATTCCTGATGTACCCTGTGTAAAAGTTTCAGCCTCTGATTCGCTATATTCTGGGAGATATGATTCCTCTAAATCAGGGTTCCAACCTCTCCTTAGATTCATCCCTAAACAAGACACCTAGGGAAAATTGCTATATCTCAGGATACGAAGGTCCAAATGAAATTTCGCAAGATGTTACAGATAGGACATGGACTGTACTTTTTGTGGTAAAATTTTCAGACCCCGAAGGTGAAACAGTGACACGTGGCAGTCTATACAAGTTCGATATGCTGAATAGTCCTGAAATAAGTCACCTTGGGAAAACTCTCATAAGTCCCAATTGGTGAAACCAATTCTTCTCAAACTTGCGGTGTTGGAAAGAGGACAAACGAGGCTACCTTAGTGCGAAGTTTCAGACACATAGCAGTAGTAATTTCAGATATATTGCAGAAACAATATCAGGCAATTTTGCAGAAGAAATTGAAGAAAACTAGGGCATCAAATATTTTGCAGTTTTGGGAAAATGAGTATGCTTTTTAGCTCGCCTTGAGGAGGCGCATCTTTCTATCCAATCAGATCTGAAAGAAGTTTTGAAAATTTGGGTTTCTTTGAGAAACCCTAGATCAACCAGATCCGGAACCAGGACGGACACCTCAAATCGGTAAGATCTAATCTTTTGCTATTTACATTTGAGGTTCTCATTTCAAAATGACCTATCACACCAGCCTGATGACAAGCTTGGTGAAGCTGACAACTTCAAAGTATGGAAGTATACGACCTCTATGATCCTTGAAGAAATTGAATTGGATCGGTATTTCAGTAAGGAAGTTCTAAGAGCCAGAGGGAGATGAGGCTAAAGCCTTACACAAAAAGAACTTGGTCAAGGCCAAGAAGATTATTGCTGATTCTATCAAGGATCACCTTTTACCACAAGTGTCTTCCCTAAAGACACCTAAAGAGATGTTTGATTCCTTGACCAAGCTATTTGAAGGGAAAAATATAAATCGGAAGATGACTTTGAGAAACTAGTTGAAGAATGTAAAGATCTAGAATGCAGAGACCATACAATCATACTTTACAAGGGTCTCTTAAATCAAAGAACAACTTGAAGCAGTAGAAGAAAAAGAAGAAGAATAAGATATTGTTATAACCACCTTGAATGGCCTCCCAGGATCATGGGATTCATTCATTCGAGGAATGTGTGTCAGAAGGAAGTGATTACTTTCAACAGACTCTGGGAAGAGTGCACACAAGAAGAAGCTCGACTCATAATAAGAGAAGAGAAGATGGGAGCAACTGAAGATCAAGCTCTCATGATTCAAAGAAGATCCCTCAAGCGATGAGGAATATGAATGACTCAATTCTTGAAGAACCTCTTATCCATGTTAGCATTTGGATAATAAATGATGAATGAAGAAAATGATAAAGCTGAAGGCTCAAGAAGGAGTCTACCCACGAAACGAATAAAGATAAGTATTTAATTGTCATTATTTGGTTATGCATTTGTTTATATTCAGTTGATGTGTTATGCATGATAGAATGTTTGCATTAATGACAGTATACTAATAAT
>LPNX010159027.1:4451-82171 GCA_001517045.1 Pseudotsuga menziesii | reverse complement strand
GTAAGTAGCTCATGGTGCTATACAACTCTCCATTGCTACTTATCTAGAATGAAACCTCTTTGCTGACATATTGTATTAGTGCACAATCTCAATGATGTCATAATAGGGATGGAAGGCATCTAGAAAGTTTCCGTGAGATATGGATGAATGTTGTATTGGCTAAAATAGTTGCATGATTATATCTTTATGCATAAGAATTTGCCATTATAAATATGCATTATGAAATGTTTCTAACCATACAACTGGTGCATTTCTTGTAGGAAATATCGCTCACAATCGCCTACAAGAAAAGAAGGACGAGACTTGTTCCAAAGAACAAGTGACGACAGTTCAAGATTCACTCTAATAATCCAAAATGAAGAATGATGACTAGAATGGGATGTCGAAGACCTGAAGGGAAGTCCGGAGTATCTTCCATATGGATCTACAAGATCCAACATGCAGTAGACGACAACATCGTGGGATACAAGGCAAGATTCGTAGCACGAGGCTTCTCACAGAAAGAAGGCATAGACTACAAAGAGACAGTTGCAACCACTGGAAGTTGAGACACATGATGGTCAAACTCATGTGTGCAAATTTAAGAAGGCCTTGTACGAGCTCAGAAGGCACCCATGGGATAACACATAAATGAGGAGCTTGGAGATCACCTAGAGTAATGAAGGTCTTAACCTTTGCTACAAGGTTGAAGAAAAAAAGCCTATAGAGGATGACAAGCTCACAGATGTGTGCGAGAAGAACTTTTCAAAAGGTTCAAGATAGAGAATCTTGGTATCCATTGACCCTAGATGGATACATAGAATATTAGTAGCAGATGAAGCTACTTGTCACTCTAGTACAGAATGTTTCAATACATAGAGTATGAAAGGTAGAGGGAGAATGATGCTCTGCTTTAGAGGGAGTGACTGGAGAAGATCCTAAGGTTCGACATGGTACGACAGGATGGACAACTTACTGATGGCTCTAGGATTTACTGAGAGTAAAGCAGATTCCAACCTTTGCTTCAAGGTTGAAGGCAGAAGACCGGTAATGCTCCTGTTATATGTCGATGACTTGTTCCTAACAGGGAAAGAGGAACTCATTAAAGTTGCAAGAGGGAGACTTGTTGCCGAGTTCGAGATGAAGGACTTGGGTATGATGCCCTACTTTCTAGGCATGGAGGTGTGGTAGAGTGCGGATGGAATCTCCCTTGGACAAGGGAAGTATGCAATGGAGATCCTGAAGAGGTTCGGGATGATGGTCTGCAAGGCCATGACCACATTTATGGCATTGAACCTAAAGCTATTGAGTGATGCTTCATTAGAGTCGGTTGATGCTACAATGTATTGTTAGATGATTGGGTTATTGATGTACCTGACGAACACGAGACCAGATATTTGCTTTACTGTGAACACATTGAGCCAGTTCCCGATGGATTCGAGACATGTTCACCTGATTGTTCCAAAGCATATTCTAAGGTACCTGAAGGGTACAGTTGACTATGGGCTCAAATATGAAGCGAATTAGAAGATTAACTAGGAGGGTTATGTGGATTCGAATTGGGCAGGAAGTGTCATTGATAGGAAGAGCACTTCAGGGTGCTGCTTCAGTATGGGATCAGGTGTGATCTCTTGGTTTAGTAGGAAGCAGTCCTGCGTGGCACTGAGTACAACCGAGGCAAAATATGTTGCCACTTGCTCGACTCTTTGGGAGAAAGGAGCAGTGAAGCTCTAGCTTGTGATCTAGATCGAGATCTCTCGAAAGAGAGAGTTCTAACATAGCTGGTGAGACCGATTGTCTGAGCATAAAATCCTGGCGAAGCTCGTAGGTTGTTCAGACGTAAACGGTCCTGTAGGTTGTCCTCGGATGTAAGCAGTCCTGCCGAAGCTCGTAGGTTATCCTTGGAGGTATCAGCCATGATGTGATTCTATGCTAGAAATGGCCAGAGTGAAGTTTGAGTCCTTTAGAAGAGAAGCTTGGTGTTCTCCAGATCAAGGTTCCTTCCGAGGGGAAGTGATGAGTCCGTGTGCCTTTCTGACACAGCGAGAAGATTGGTTCCTCCCATGGTCAGATGTAAGTGCTGTGCCCTTCTGACATGGTGGTAGGATTGGTTCCTCCCATGGTCAGATGTAAGTGCTGTGCCCATCTGACATGGTGGTAGGATTGGTTCCTCCCATGGTCAATTGTAAGTGCTGTGCCCTTTTGACATGGTGGTAGGATTGGTTCCTCCCATGGTCAGATATAAGTGCTGATACCTACAACCAGCATGAAAAAGGGCTGGCTCTGTAGAACTACAACCAGCATGAAAAATGACTGGCTCTGTAGAGGAAGACCTTGCAGAGGGCAAGGCCTACAACTAGCATGAAAAAGGGCTAGCTCTGTAGAGGAAGACCTTGCAGAGGGCAAGGCCTACAACCAGCATGAAAAAGGGTTGGCTCTGTAGAACAACAACCAGCATGAAAAAGGGCTGGCTTTGTAGAGGAAGACCTTGCAAAGGGGAAGGCCTATAACCAACATGAAAAAGGGCTGGCTCTGTAGAGCTACAACCAGGATTAAAAATGGGCTAGCTGTGTAGATGGAGAACTACATCCATCATGAAAAAGGGTTGGCACTGTAGATTTACATCCAACATGAAAAAAGGCTGGCTCTGTCGATGAAGACCTACATGGAGGCTAGGCCTACAACCAGCATGAAAAAGGGCTGGCTCTGTAGAACTCCCTATGACGAGTAGAATTGAGAGATAACACCATTTGCTTGAGATAGCGGGAGCAATGATGATCCAACTTTGATGATGATCTAATGATGATGATGATCTAGTTTGATGATGATCCAGCTTTGACGATGATCCAGTGATGAAGACTTGTGCTGATGAACTGTTTCAAGAGAATACCTTCCTAGTTAAGAGGGAGTGTTGATGTATTTGTAACTTCAGAATGTATTCACTTGTATATTTGATATTCTATTTCATTGTACCCCGATGTTCCTCCGATCAGGAGAATCATTAATATAATAAAGTCATGTAAAGTCATAGAGGTTAATCCTCCTTTGTAAGTCGGGGCAATAGTCCCCACATTTGAGGGGTACTAGGGTTATTAGACTCTCCTAGTGAGGTCGGCCTTGGTAAGTAATTGTCAAGTGGAAAACTAGTATAAATAGAGAGTGAGACTCTCTATTTGAAACACACACTCACTCAACTGTAGCGGATGAGTGACAGAAGAGGAGTTCGCACAAGTGAGAGAGAATAGCTGTCAGAGATCATCTTTGCGTTTTTGGGTTTTACTTTTGCTATTGGTGCTCATTCTATCTCTGAGGAAGTTGCGGGGTTTTCTCCTTTATGGTTTCCCCGAGGAAAATTCTTTGTCTCTTGTCTCTTGTGATTATTGTTATGCATGTTATTCTCTCAGATAAGATCCTAGATCATATTGATTAAATGATAAAAATCTAACATTAGCTACCAACTGCTAACACACCCAAAACTCTCATCAAACTCCCCACATGTGCGAGCTTCCCTCATTTCACGCGAGTGTACGGACTTGACGTGAACCTCCATGGTTTAGAAATCATACGATAACCTCCACTTTGATATAACCAAAGTATCAAAACAAAAAATATTTAACATGTGGGGAGGGGTCCACCCTCATCCCACTCGCATCCACACTATGCTACCGTGAGCTCCATGTTGACGTCACCCTCCTCATGGACTAATTCATGACCGTCTTTTAACCCAAAGTTTGGCTTGCCTTTACACTTTGAAGAGGGTCGCATGGCATGAGGGACCCACCTCCATGGCATTTCCTCCATTTTTTTAATTAATTTTTGACTTTGTAATTTTTTGGCTTTTGGTGCATTTTCTCATAAATTAACATTTAAATGCCATTTTGATGCTCTGTTAGCCAAATAACGCCTTTCGGGGTGTTTTAGCTGCCCGAAACAGAGTGAAAGTGGCCAATGGGGTAAATATGTTGTTCTGAGCTTGAAATGATCCCTACCATGACAAAAACGGACTCTGGATCACATTTTTTTTACATTTTGAAAATTTCCATTTAAACCATTAAAAAATGGCTTAAAAAACGGAAACAAATATTTTTTCTCAGAATCAGACGAAACTCTAGGGGGACCTAGTACATGTCCATACTGTTATCCACTAATTTTGCACTTAGTGGATTTTTTCGGTGAGCCGCTAGAGCATTGGACAAGTACACTTGTTCGTGATCAGAATTCAAAAGTCCGCCAGCCTTTTCCTGGGAGTCTGTTCGGAACTTTTTGTAAATACATTTTCATACCCCCTTGGGGAAATTGTAAAAAATGTCCTAGCATTTAATTTTTTGTAAAAGGCTCGGTTTCCCGGACTTGGGCATCAAGCCAACTAGCCCAGAGTGTTTTTCCCTTGGTTATTATTGGCTGTTGAACAAACGACCAATAATTTCTGAGTTTTTCACTCACTCCTCCAAAGCTGGGGTAGTTGTCTTGGTGTTTCGACCTTGGGAGATTATTAGAGCCTTTGTGTCAATATTTTTTGTCATGCTAGGCATTCTGATTGAGTTGTATGAACATGTACTAGGTCCCCCTGAAGTTTCGTTGGATTCCGTGAGAGATAATTTTTTCCGTTTTTATGCCATTTCCTAATGGTTTAAATGGAAAATTTCAAAATGTAATAAAAGTGTCATTCAGAGTCCGTTTTTGGCGTGGTTGGGCTCATTTTCAAGACCAGAGCAGCATCATTACCCCAAGGTCCACTTTCACCATCACTCGGTCAGTCAGAGCACCCCGTAAGTCATCATTCAGCTAATTGAGCACCAGAGTAGCATTTAAATGCTAAAAGTGAACATTTTGGCACAAGGTCCAAATTTTAAAAAGTCAAAATTGAAATTTTAGGTGTGAAGATGATTTGGCATGTGGGTCCAAGTGACTTACAACCCACTTCAAGTCACATGGGATTAAAACTTTGGTTTAAGTTTAAAGTTGGAGTTATTTCATGAAAGGAGAAGTTCACGTGAAGGAGAGCCCACGATTATGTGGAAGTTGGTTTAGGTGGGAGTGGGGTGGACCCCCTCAAAATTAAATTAAAAAATTATTAAACCTTGATTAATGTATCCACACCATACGAATTGTTCAAACTTGAATTTTTTCAAGAGATGGGTGACGTGAGGATATAAGTGTTCACGGCTGGTGGAAAGGATGCATGCGATTGGTATTAAGTGGGCCTCCCATATGCACTCATTGTATTTTAAAATAAAACCATAGTGTATGCCATGCTTTATGAAGAGATCTTTTTTTAATTAAAGAATGAGTGGTGACGTCAAGGTAAATCAGATCTTCATGTTGAGCATTCCGTACACTCGCGAAAGGTGAGCTCACGCTGATTTTGGTGGGATCTTCCTTGTTTCGTGGCCAGCTCTTGGGCTTGGCTCTCTTTACAACTCCATGCACATCCCTTTAATCTCTCACGCATTATCTCAAGAAAGCTCACGTGTTGGCATGTGGAGGGTGTTGTCTGCCGATTGCACACCAGCAACAAAAATCTTCTGAAAGCTGTCTCCTCACTTAGGAAAGTGGGAGAGGTGTGACCTTGGGGGCAAGCACAGAACTAGGTACTGTCACCTACTCCTAGCTCCTCCGTTTAGGCTAACTCCTAACGAAGCCAAGGGGGGTAGTCCCTACAAAAGAGTTTCTATGGCTCGTAAGTTGTTAAAGTGTTTTGATTAGTTGCAGACGCAGATGGGTGTTGTTTAGGAGTTATTATGATTTGAAGTGTTTTTTTATTATGAATATGACACTAAATCAAAAGAAATCCACGTTGCTAACAAGAGATTACAAAGATAAGCAAAAATTCTAGACTTTAATAGTGCATTCAGAGAAATAAATTATGATAAACCATAGACCATTGATCAAATAATATAATTATGCAAATTAAAAAGGACCAGTGCCTTATGGAGTCAATGAAGCTGAAATGTGCCAGAGAATTAAACACAAGTCTAGAAATCAAGCTAGTGAATGTTAGGTGATCCAAGTGCTCTTGGTAGGTTTTAAGGTTTTTATGTGTTCTTGATTAAGGTGTCAACGAAGGTTTATCAAAAGCCGGGAGAATCTTCTAAGTTCCCTCCGTTGAAGACATGTCGGGCCCGCCCAGTATCCCAGGCTGGTATTGCAAAGATTGACCAGCTAGCCAAGAAGCTTAGACAACAGGATTCCGACGCCTCTACTAGGAAGTACTTTGGAAGAATCCCTACAACGCCGGTGCGTTGGTTACGGGGTGTGAAGTATTATTAGGTTAATCTTGCAGGATTTAAAGATCCAGTGCCGTTTCTGGGTACTACGATCTGAGATCGGTCAGAGCATACTCCGGCAAGGAGGGAAGGGAGTTAATTAATTAAAGGGGTGTGTGTTGAAAGTTTTATTAAATCAGTTAATTAAAACTCTCCGATAGGGAGCGCTCTTGACCTTGTCTTATGACAAAGGTTCAAGAGACTTAATTAATCTAAATGCCTAATGCAAGGATGTGCAAAACTAATGATGCTCTCCGATAGAGAGTGCTCTCGACTTGTGTTACTATAAGTTCAAGAGTCGTACTTAGTTTGTTAAGCTAGAATGAAAGAAATAAAACAATAACAATCTAACTACCCAAGAGTCTCTTTCAGGCTTTTTAGGGCCCTAATCGGGAAAGCAAGGGGATAAGTATACAAAAAACGGAAATTGTACAATGCTTAAATAAATAATCAAATCAAATATTTTTCTTCATTTTTCATGTATGATAAACTAATTAGCAAATAAACTATCAAGTTAAAAAGGAAAACTTCTAAAGATTATAAACTACTCTATCCTACTTTTAGCAAAAGATGAATCAAAGCATGAAAATGGGAGACGATACAAGCTTCCCCCAAATGGGGGAAGAGAGGTGTGGGCGCTGTAATCCCACTTGCTTTTTATTAATTTGGTTACAATGCTTTCCTTTTTTGCTGCTCTTTTTGCTTCCTTTTCTTTGATCCTGAAAGGTCTTTGGAGCAATCTGTAGAAGGGGAAAAGAAGAAGAGGGAATTTATAGTTTTTTAGGGCTTGCTTCTTCAAAATTTTGCTAGCATTTCCGCTGTACTTGTCACAAAATTAAAAAATCAGCAAGCATGTATTGTTAGAATATGGTAGGAAAGACAATGCAAAAAAAAAAATTTGAATTTTTTTTTTTTTGAAACTTAGAATTTTTTTTGGATTTTACGTGCAAAGCATAAAACTTTTCCCTAGATCTAGCGAAGGCCCTAAAAACAGATCTGAAATAATAGAGATTTGAAGTTTAGATCTATTTTATGAGCAAGTACAAAATTTAAAGAAGAAAGGTAGAGAAGTAGGTTTTCTTGTGGATGGAACACAAGAGACGGAGGAAGACTCCAGCTTTCTTTCGAATGGGAAGAGATCGATCTTGTAGGCCCTGTAATTACAATATGTTAAATGGTAGGTTGCTTGAAGCTTGGGTTGGATGTAGCTGAAATCGCACCCTTCTTCAACCTGTGACCTGCTAATACCAAAACTCAGATACAAGTGAGATCATATATATGAAAAGTAAGCAAAGAAAACTCAATTGAGATCAATACTACGTATAACTAACTACTCATATTCATCATGATTAGAACCTACTTTGCATAAATAACTGAATTGAAACTACAAACAGCTAATCTACCGTGCCAATAGTGGCCCTCTTGAGCTTAACATATAACTAGATCTCATTTAAGTAAAAAGAAAGAGTAAAGGGTTTAGTAATGGTATCACCCCAACCATAGAACATTCACCATATGCAAAAAGAGATGGACCTCCAAAGTCGAAAATCTTATTAATCAAATGTAAGCAAAGCTTATTACAATTTTTGTAGAGTAACTCCAGCACAAAAGTTCCATCCTAATAGAGCTCAAAGAGCCTCTATTTATACAAAAAGAGAAGGCTAAAACCCTAAAACCAAACAAAGAGTAACACCGAAGTAATTGAATGAGCTCGGCATGATGATTTGGAGTTGAACTGAGCTGCAACTGAGTGCTGGAGTAATGAGGGGGGGTGAGGTGGCTCATCCTCCCTCGTAATGATCACCCAACCAATAGATGACCCACACCTCAACCAAAAACGGATTTGACCAAAGAGGGCAAATTTCTGACTGATAGTTCAATCGCTACACTCCGATACTTGATAAGAAACTGACCGATATTGATTGGAATCATCATAAATGCTCTGTGCCATGTCATTTAGCCTTTTATTTTATTCAATTTGGTTTATTTTGGAGAGTTTTTTATTTTCTCCAAAATATTCATTTTTAATATTTTAATTAATAATTTCTCCGTAAATTACTTTTTTGAGAAATTATTAATTATGAGGCTGAATGAACTTCTGAAACTTGGTGCTAGCTGGCTGGCTGATCATGAATGATTTTTGGGTTAGGGTTAGAGCCTTCAATCACTGCAAACGGGCCCCGGATGTCTGACTTATTACAAATTGAATTTTTCCATTTAAATTATGGAAAAATTTAATTAAAAACTTAGGAAAAAGTAACAAATTTGACGCGTCTGGTAAATTTTTTTTCAATTTTTTTTTGAGGGTCCTAGTGACTTAGGACATGACCATGCTCTATTCTAACAATGTTTAGTAGGTTTATATATACTCAGTTGGGCTCTAATAACCCCCCAAGGCCCAGAATTCAAAATCGGGCATTCCAGCTTTGGAGGAAGCGGGAGAAAACCTCGTCAATTATACTCGGCTATAGGCAAAGCATAATTGTCAAGGGCAAAAAACTCCCTGGAATACCTTAGTTGAGATTCTACGTCTTAGGAGACCGAACCATTCAAAATACCCTACTAGCACATTTTATTACAAACCCCGCGGGGCCATGGTCAAAATTATTCAAAACAAAAATTGACTAGCCAAAACTCGCTAGACACAAAGGCGGATCATCTGATACATTGGAATCAAACATTTATCATGTTTGTCAACTGGCGGCTCCTCAGCTAATCCAGCTATGGTACAAATAAGTGGATAACAGAGGGTTGTTGTTGGATGAGGAGATTTGATGCCGAATTGATTGGGTGTGTTTGCAACTTCAGCTCTTGTTCAACCCAGTTCAGCATTCACTTCAGCTTAGTTCAAGCTTACTTAACTGAGTTTGATCTCTGGTTCATTAAAAGCCCCTGGGGCTTGGTTTTTTGTATAAATAGAGGTGCTTGGCACTCTTCTCATAGAGATTTTGGGTATGAACACTTTGCCAAAATTATTGTAATATTTGTTTGAAGTTGGAATAAAGTTGTGACTTTGGAGGTCCATGCATGAGTTATTGGAGTTGTGGATTCACATTGTCTTTGGTGATATCTATCTCACCTTGCCTTTTCAATTATTAAATCATTCTTCATTATATACTCTAGAAGGGCTAACAATCTAGTTTATGAGTATCTTGTTCGGATTTGATATTGTTTGTAAGGGTTTTGCAAGGATCATTAGGGGTGAAGAACAGGCTTGAGTTCAAGCTTTTTTTATGAACCAGTGGTTTTTTTCCATCTAACTCCTTCATTTTGTAGGTCTTTCTAAGAAAGAGACATAATAGTCAGAGCTTCTCCTTTTCTCCATCAACAAGGTTTCAAAAAACACATTTGATTACATGGATCTATGAACTTCCCTCTTCTAGTTCTCTTGTTTGCTCCTTGATTTTCTTGATTTCTTGCTTGCTAGCCTCTTTTTTCTTGCCTTGTTTGGCTTGTCCTCCTCTTCTCTGTTCGTTGCCCCATTTTTACTGTTTGTTGGCCTTCTTCCACCTTGTTGTGTGCCTTTTTCTGCTTACTTTTCTTCGCTGCCCTGTTTTTGCATGTTTATGATAGCCATCTTCATCTTCTTTCGCTGCCCCGTTTTCACCATTTTTGTAGCTTTTCGATTGTTTAGTTCGCTGACCTGTTTTTTCATTTTTATGACAGCCATCTTCTTCTTCTTTCGCTGCCTTGTTTTCATTATTTTTTGCAGCTCATTGGTCATCTAGTTCGCTACCCTATTCTTCCATTCTCTTGCCTTTAATTTCCTGTTTTTTTTCCTCCCTTCTTCACCTCCTTTTCCTTTTGTTTCAGCCTTCTTTTGCCTTGTCCTTTTGCTCTTTTATCTTCTTCTTTTTACCCTTCTTGCAAATTCGAGGAAAGGGTTTGAATAAAAGGTAAATCACTCTCCTTTTTTACATAAAGTTCAATAATAAAAAGTTTCATGCTTTCTTTCAAAAGTCCTTTCAAAGGTTGAATTCCTAAAGGCAGGTTGTAAAATCTTAATAAAAATATCTTTTGTTTGAGTGGAGTTTTTAAGCCCCCACTCTCATCCTCCCCCATTTGGGGAGGTTTGTGGTGTTTTCATCTTCTTATGCGCTTAGATTAGACGTGCTTTTGCTTATAATACTTGCATCATTTCTCTTGGAATACTAATTGTTAGATTAGCACATTTGATTCATTGAATAAGTTGATTACTTCATCTCTCAATTTTGTATCTTTCATAAGTAAATCAACTGCTTAAAGTAGAAATCTCTTGAATTTCACTATAAGGTGGATCAAGAGCGCTCTCTGTCGGAGAGTTTAATAAACCATCTTCACTTTACTTTCGTGCATCATATTGTTTAATCAAGTTAATTTATAAGTAAGACTCTTGAACTTGCAGAAACACAAGTTAAGAGCACTCTCTATCGGAGAGCATCATTAGTCTTGCACATCCTTGCATTAGGCATCTAGATTAGATAAGACTCTTGAACCTTTGTCATAAGACAAGGTCAAGAGCGCTCTCTGTCGGAGAGTTTAATTAATTGACTTAATAAAATCTTTCAACTCACATTCCCTCTAATTAATTCACTTCGTTGATCTCCTTCACCTAGTATGCTCTACCGACTTTCGAGTTGGGCTCGTACTCAGAACAGTGAACGGACTTGCTAATACCGCAATAACAACATAATTAAAACTTTTACCCCATAACCAACGCACCGACGTTGTCTTGATAAAATACTCAGGTAATGGGAAAATTCCAAGTGTGGGCACCAAGCAACCCAATCTGGACACAGTTGGTTAAGTTATTGAACACCTAGCTTGTGATTCCAGACAGGTCCGTCATGTCTTCGAACGGAGCCACTGAAGGTATTTCCGGTTAGGATTTTCAGACACCTTAAGCAAGATCACCATTAAAATTCTTAAAACTTACCAAGAACACTCGCACAATCTAACATTCATCGGTTTAAATTCGAGACTTGTGTTTATTTCTTCAGCGCATTTCAGTTTCATCGACTCCATAAGGCACTGGTCCTTGTTTTGTTTTGCATAATTATATGATCAATTGTCTATGGCTTAATATAATTGTTATCACTGAATGCATAATTGATGTCTAGAATTTAAATTTATCTTTTAATCTTTCATTTGCAATGTGGATTGCTTTTTTTGATCTTGTGTCACATTCATAATAAGTAAAACACTTTCTAATCCTAATAACTCCTAAAAACACCCATCCGCATCCGCAACCTTCTAAACACTTTAACAACTTAAGAGCCATAGAAAACTCTTTTGTAGGGACTACCCCCTTTGGCTTCGTTAGGAGTTAGCCTAAACGGAGGAGCTAGGAGTAGGTGACAGTACCTAGCTCTGTGCTTGTCCCCAAGGTCACACTTCTCCCACTTTCCTAAGTGAGGAGACAGCTTTCAATTGATTTCTGTTGTTGGTGTGCAATCGACGGACAACACATACGACTCAAAAACAATGTCTAACACGCTTATATACATCAACACATGAACTTTAATAACCTCCTAAGGCCTAATCACCAAGACGAAAAATTCCAGCTTTGGAGGAGCGGTGAAAAACTCGAAAATTATACATCGCTTATTCGGCATTGCATAATTGACAAGGGAAAAAACACCTTGGAATAATCAGATTGATAGCCTAGTCCTAAGAAGCCAAGTCGTTTACAAAAAGTTTGTTGTGTTAGAGCATTTATTACAACGCCCCCAAGGGGTATGAACATGCATTTTATTAAAAAAACGGATCACAACTGGTCCTGATGTAACCACGGAACTTCTGAGCACTGACAATGAACAATTGACTTGTTCAATACTCTGGCTGCTCATTGGAAATCCCCTAAGTGCAACTTAGATGATAACACGCAGGAACATGTACACTTGAAGAGGAAGCAGGAAATTGAAGTGTTGGATATTTGTTTCCAAGATGGTGCTGCATACTAGAGATTTATGAGGTTCTCAAGCGCTCTCTCCCTTAGAGCACTTGTCCTAGTTGGAGCCGGATGTTATCACAGATATGTTGTAGCTGGGATACTATGATGCAACATATAGATTTTCTCTTTTCCTTTGAGCCAGACATATTGATGGGGTTACAACATGGATCATCATTTCCAACATGAGCCATTCTGAGCCTTTATTCAGTAGCAGATGCAGAGTATTTCCTTTCCAGGACTGAGATCTCCTTGTCCTTTGAGATGACTTCAGTGGTGACTTATTTCATTCGAGCAGAGCAACAGAGATGGTACACAGTCCACAGATGGGCATATCAGTTAGAGACATCTATATGGTGAGATCAGGTATCGCTTCTTGGTAGGATTTTGTTCTTTGATGTATGCTAACACCTTTGACTTGCTATGCTGTGATAATTATGGTGACCTATGCTTATCTTATATGTTCTACTGATGATTAACTTGTGTTGAGGATGATTGGAGAATCTGATGTTGAAGACCATTACTTATGCCATGCTTTACACAACTTTTAAAATTTAGTGCTATGCTGGTTCCATGTATCACTTGTCCTCACCCATTCAGTTTCATCCGTGATTGATTTTTCCCCATGACTTATGATTGATTGAGACATATGAGATTGAAGATCATCTTCCCCACTTTGACCCCTATGCATGATGGATCCCATGTTGTATTGTGTCGCGGCTCTGAGTTGTGCAACGAAACTTGTTGACGCCTTAATCCTTTTGGTCCAGGAGAACTCGCTGGTGTTGGTTCTTGAGCTTAGGTGAGTTGGGTTTTGAATCCTTGAACTCTCTAGTCAGTTTCCCCCGATGTTGGTCCTGACTGTGGATATTCCCCCTAGTTTCCCGAAGAGTGTCAGCTAAAACTTGAAGCAATATGTCTACCATCATTACATGCATTATGTGTTATATGCTATATATTATGAAATGCAAGCCCTCAAATAAAGTTGCAAACTGTCTCAAATAAAGCAGCGAAAAAATAAATGCTAAATCTAAAGACTGCTAGCCATATTATGCTAAATGTAATGATTAATTCTTCACGGAGCCTGCAGGTTTTGATGTGAGATGGAGTAAGGGACAACTAATTCTAATTTCCCCCTAAGATCTCTTCACTATAGTTTCTTGTGTACTCAACGCAAGGGTCCTAGAAAAGATCCTCACGGAGCTTGATTTTTAGCTTGGATGTGAGCTATAGACATGTTAAAGTTGAATGGACTCTTTTCAGATCAACTCATTCACTTGTGAGACACCACCATTCCCTATTGTTATCTGTCATGCATATGACATTGTGGTTGTGTGTATTTGTCAACATTCGAAGAGATCATATAGTTAAAGTCAATCAAAAGTCATTACCCTGTTGCCTTATCCTTGTTTTCCATCTTCACCTAGCATTAACAAATTGATTAAACTTTGTAAGTATGTCATATGCAAGGAACTTCCAGAAGATTCAAAGAGTGTTCAAAGACACAGGTATATTTTATTATATATTATTATTACTATTGTCACCATGATTCTGATTAGCATGATTTAAGTTGGGTTTTAATATACATCTTGGAGCAGTTCTTACCTTGGATACATGCAGGATAATTTCAGTTCATTATCTCACCTTCAGTTTGGGTACTTTGACCAGGTCAACCCAATTGACCGAGTCAAACATAGTTTCCAAGGCAGTGACTACAAAAATCGATAGTGTTTATATTTTCTCCAGACACGCCTAGAAACAATACTGTAGTTTCAGTTTTCTGAGTTTGGCCCCAGTTTTCATGATTAGTGATTATTATCACTTTATTATGGTTAGATCACATTTTTTATTACAGATTGCAGATCAGTATGGTTCTACTAGGGCACCATAGCGTCCCAAGGGGTATGAGTAGTCACTTATACCATTCTACCATGTCTCCAGACATTTCTGTGTAGTAAGTTTTCCCCAATTCTCAGTTTGAAGTTATGATGATTTTTATTATTTTAAGAGGATGTACCACTAAAAAATGAACTATGGAAATCATTGAAGAAATCTATTTGGCTTGTGTGGTCAAGGAAATGATTATTGATGATGTATTTTGGCTCTTTGGATCATTTGACACTGGTTTCATCCATTTTCATGCTCCAGATTATTATTTTTGCTCTCTTAGGGAGGACGTCCCCCATAGGGCGAAATTGGTTAACATGGCCAAAATAAAAGTGTGTAAATCAAGTTATATCTTTATAAATATGTATGGGGGGACCCCCTAATGACCCCCCCATGTATTCTAAGTGTCAAACTTGCAATTATAATGATTTACCATGTTCTAAAAATGGGCTTTATGAGGTAATTTGCCCCCCTCAAATGTACTTGTCTAAGTTGATCCATGTAATGTAAAATTAAAAGATTTCCACCGTTGATGATGTTTTAATCTCACCCGTTGCATGGATGTTGGTTAGAATGTGGACACTCTCGATCTATTTAAGAGTTTTGGTCCCCTCATTGTATCCCATCAGGAAATTTGGCTTTTGGCTTATTGGAATAGAGAGAATTTTTTTGTGAGAAATATTTGTGTTCTTGTGGATTGGATGTCTACAATTGTGATTGAAACCACTTTTCCTTTGCATGGAAATATATTTGGAAAGAATCTAGCATATTTTTCGTGGATTATTATTTTATTGTAGGAAGAGAGGTCGTCTTGGGAGGGGCACATCATTTGGGGAGACCCACTATTTGTTTCTCTTCCGGATTTGTTTCAAACAGGGAGTGATTTTGTCTGTGACCATTTTTTTCTCTTATCTTTTATCTCTTGTTTGCAGTAGTTCGTTTTCTTGTCGATTTGACTGAGTTTTCTTTGGCTTGGCAGGAAGAGGGGCGCACTTCTCCGCTTGGGCGTTTAGCTGGATCTTCAACAAAACTTTCATTTGATCTCTACGAGAGTAATCCTCACCTTTTTGACATTCATCTACAATTTCTAGGTACGATTTCACAAGGTACGTTCCTTTATCTCCATTATTTCAATCCACCCGGGCTTAATAAAATTAAAACCCAAAATCTTAAACCCCTGTCCTTTAGATTTATGGGTTCTAGTTTGCGGCGGTTTATAAAACTTAAAACCCAGTTTGGAATAATTATAAAACCCCGAGGTTTAAAATTTCACGATCATCGAACTCCATTTGCTCTTCCAACACATTGGTCTACCTTCTAGGGGAAGATGCCCTCCTTGCGAGAAGATGGTATCTTCAGTTCCGCAAATTGGGTATTGCTAGTTTCATCTCCAATCGTCCAATCTTACACCTAGCAATCAATCCGAGTGTCTAATTTTACTTAATTTCACCTTTTACTCTTAGATTCGATTTTTCATGTTTAAAACCCTAGGTTAAATTTGGGGCTTTTCACATAGACACTCATCTTCTTTTAATAATTGTGCAAAACTCTAATTAACTAACCTACTAAGAGATTTAATCAAGTTTCCCTAGGTTATCCACTGACATTTCTTATTTTTAGGGTTATCTTGGTTATAGGGACGCCCCTAAGCTTCCCTAAGCTTAGTGTTTTCACTGAGTCTAAAGTGTCGGTATCCTTGACTGGTGTGACATCTGAGTTCTTTCAGAAGTCCTGGATATCGTAGGACACAACTTTAGTTTCCTTCCCCCTCTGCCATCCTGGATAGGATCACCTTACGAGGCACTACAAGATTCGTGATAACATGTTCAAACTCTTTTTGAGAGGGACTTGCATGGTGATATTGGTACTTTCCCTAACATTCATTTGAATCCTTCAGTTTTGATTAACAATAGGGCTGCGGCATTGTGTCTGTATAGAAGCACTATATTCATTATGGAGAATGTGTTGTAAGTATATTGTTAATGGTGTTTTTAGTTTTGTTTCCTCAATTTCAAAATTTGGGAGGATGAGGTAAGTGCTCAAGTAATGGTCAAAGGCTATTTTCTTATTAAAGATGCTAAAAGTTGTTCTGCAGCTGCAGCTGCAACTGCATACTCATATTTTATAGCAGTGTTGTCCTCAATTAGGAGAGTATCTTCACGGTTGTACATATTTGTTAATTCTTGATTATAACATTTTGTATATCTGTACACATTTTTTATAGCAACATTATTTTTGCAAAAAGGAAAAATCTATCAAAATTGAAAGCATAGTTGTGAGACTTGTGAGTCTTCATGACTTTTGATGAGTTGGTACTAGGATGAGTACCCATCATAGACTTGCTTGAAACTCACTGTCCTGGTGAAAACTTGCCAAACTCGGCCTCAAATTTGTCCCAAATGTCAGTATTATTTTTAGCACAAAATCTTCTGTATTTTGAGTTTTTTCTATTTGCAGAGTTTGCCGAGTCTTGAGCTGAGCCCAAATCTATCTGAGTTTTTGCCGAGTCTGAGTAACAGCTTTGGTTGAAAGTTTAATGCCCATTTTAGTAGTGCTTTTCTACAGTGTTCACATTTCTATAAAGGTCACATCTACATTTTCTTCTCTTTGTCGTTGAATTTCAATTATGAACAACTCAAAAGCAAGGTCATACTCTCCTATAGTCTGCATAATATTTCACCTTGATTTCCCAAGGAAAAACTTGTATAGTGTTGTTTAAACTTCAAAGTTAGCCAAAAACTATGGTAATTACAATTGGCATAAATAGGGCTTAGTTTTGTAATTGGACCAGAGTTAAAACAGTTTGAATTGTATGCTTTGTCTGTGAATGATATTTTCTCGTCCTCTTGGCTAGTGAACTCTGCAGTTATGTTAAGAAAGATATTCAATATCACAAGCTGTACGAAACATAAACTAATCCATAGATAAGAGTTCAATTTTTAAATTTCTAACTCTGAACTATGTTTGAACTTTGAACTAAGCAATGTTTGATTTTATGGCATTTGATTTCAATGTGGAGAAAGAAACTTTTCTGAGAGTGAGAATTGAATTAAATCCATAGTAGGGTTGTTGGATTGAATCATCTACTTTGGATACAAGATTGCAGCATATGGTTTTTTCTGATGAGGTTCTTATCTGGCCAGAGTAATTCAAGGAGTGTTTGCAACTCTGACAGTAAGTACCGCCTTCTACTGCAATGCTCTTTGAAAGTTTTTGTGGCTATGCTACGTCCCCAATTGAGATATATCACTTCCATACTTTCCATTTGCAGCAAAGAAAACATATGATGCAGTATGGCTCACCCTGTGCTTGATATCAGGACTGTGAACCATGGATTCCTTTGGTTCACTTTATTTCAATGCAAACCTCAAACCATATTATGATGTTGTACTCATGGTATCTTAAAATTCTACACACAACATTATAACAGGATAATTAATTTTTCCTTACCTCACTTTCTAGATGCAAAGAGAGTTTTTTCTGACACCTCATTAAGTTGCATAAAGGGTTTGGTTGCATTAGAGGGGTTTCTTTCAGGTTTCGTCAGTAGAGAATGGCAGATTGCAGTTTTTAAGGGGCCGATCATTTGTTGATTATGGTGAATTACTAGTGTGTGATGAAGGTTTTAAGATGAAATGAGATAGCCCTTTCCAATTTCTTATCAACTGAAAAACAGTTTTATTCTAAAAAATACCAATAGTATGGTAAAAGCTTCTTTTGTGGCATTTGATGGATAATGGAAGAAAGAAACTAAAAAATATAGATTTGTAACTTTGTGTGTATAGACAATACAGCTTTTATTGTTGGACAATCACACAGAAATTTTATACCTTGAAGGAGCCCTTTAGTTTAGCTGATGGAGCTCATTTTTCAGGAAAGCCTGAGGCAGATGTTGTGGTAATTGGAAGTGGAATTGGAGGACTTTGTGCTGCTAGCCTTCTGGCTAGATATGGGCAAGATGTTTTGGTGTTAGAAAGTCATGACTTACCTGGAGGAGCAGCACATTCATTTGAAATCAAAGGCTATAAGTTTGACTCAGGGCCATCCCTGTTTTCTGGTCTTTCATCCAGAGGACCCCAAGCAAATCCTCTTGCTCAGGTGATCATCATTAATATGCTTAAGTTTCATTGGATTTCATGTACATCTTCAAACATGGGTGATTTTTGAGCTTCATGAGGGGTATGAGGATCCATTTTCATCATGGTTTGGCAATAAGCATTTTGTTTACAAAGATGGAAATAGGTTTGTAGGTAGGACAACTTATGGATGGTATTCTGATGCCTTAACTTCCTTTGCCATGTCTAACTGGTGCCATATTCTTCTTTAGCATTCAATAGAAGTTGAAATCAATCTATAGTTTGAATGCACTACAGTGTACTATGTAGGAATGAATTTAATATCAATTCTATAAAATGGACATGACCTGCTAAATTCCATATCTCTATATAGGTTGAATGCTGCATCTAATTGAGGATTTGTTCAGATAAATGTAACAATATTAAATGTGCCCAATTTGAAGATGAATTGGACCTGTTAGAACTACATTTTAGTACTTGCACACCATTGCTTTGGATGCATACTTTTAGAATAAATGCAGTCGGTTTTCCTGATAATCGAATATTGAGAACGATGGTTAACTTGAAAGTTTGTTTGAGTCTAAGTACTTTTTTGTTGTTAACTGAAACAACTTAAATATCATTCCAATAGCTTAAAATGGTTGAAAACTGAAGATAAATCTTTACTTGTTGGGATTATTTTTCATTTTTATTAAACACCATCCCCTCCTTTAAAGCCTCTCTTGCTATTTATCTTTTGGATCCAGGGTTTATCCATCGGTTATCTTACGTTAAATAACAATATTGAGATCTTGTGTCCTGTCTTAATTAGGGTATGCCCCTTAGTATTTTATCGGCTTAAAGTGAAGAGAATCCTGATTGGAGTGGTAACCGGTATGTATCTGGGGATCGGGATCCTCTAGGGTCACCTCTTTAGTTGCCCAATTCCTCTACCGTCCTGGATAGGATAACCATTTGGCGCAACTATAAGTTGTGTGATAACAAGACCCTTGTTATCTAATGAAGGCCAACGAATCAAGACAAGACACAAACAAGCAAATACAAACCACAATAAAACAGTGATGCCTTGAATTGTAAACGCTCGATCTACAGAATGACTATGGGATTCAAGGATTAAGTATGGGTTGAGAGGCTTATAGATCTCAGAAATTATCGACCACAAAGAAATTATCCCAATAGTGAAGGTTATTTATTAGATCTAGAGAGATCAAGTGCCTAAGAGAAATACCAAATTTGCTCCACCTAGGGTTTAGGCAATGAAATGGAGAATGGCCACAAACTAGGGTTTAAATTGATAAAAGACACTTGATAATGCTTACTTGACGTATGATATGCACTTCACACTCAGATCAATCAACACCCATATCGCAAATCCAACGAAATGATCAAATACCCAAGGAAGGCGAATTGTCCAAAAAGACACAATGCATGGGAATGGGTAAATGGAGTCGGATTAAGATCAAACTTGGTCTCTAAGGGTTTTAGATGACGACTCCCAACTTGGGTTTTCAGTTTCAAGCACAAACGGTGACCCGGTCTACTACTTCTAGAAAATGAGGGTTTTAAATTTGACAAAACATCAAAGTATCATGACAAAACAGCCCAAGTCATTTCCAAGCCCCCTACTAGCCAAATTGATTTTCTTGGCTAGGGCATGGTTACTTTATACTTGAATTAATTTGCAGATAACACTGCTGGAAAATAAAATTTCCAATATGTGCCTTTCCTTTGCCCAAAACACTGATCTGATTGCATATATGGAATCAGGGACCCAAAATCTACTATTGGTAGCTAGTGGCACCCCTGTATCCATCTATAATATGATCCATGAGCTCATACATGCCCAACATAATAAAATATAGCCATAATAACCGATAATAAATAAAAATATCCATGATATGTAGCAAGTAATGGCCAACTGAAGCATGAGACACTGTACTAGATACAAATAGATGTCAAAAGCACAAAATCGAACCATTAGATCCAAAATCTCGGGGACCCCTGTTGACCATGGTCAAACTGGCTTTCACCAAGTTGAAACTGATCAAGATACTGATTGAGCATTGAAATAATTGATCTTGTATACATAATGGACTAACGATGCTCCATCATCTATATTAATATCCCAACCAAAGCATAAGCAATATATACATGGTGGTGATCATAACATAATAAAACCAGACCTGCATTAAAATAGCTTTACAATTCATCTCAAAGTCCTAGTCATATGCTCACTTACAAAATTGAAAACCATGCTAAGCTAGGTGGAGTGAATAAAACAAAGATAAGTTGAAGGGAATTGACTTGTTAGATCTAGACCATGTTATCTCTTTGAGCAATAAAGGGATAAGGGACACCACAGTGACAATATACATGATAGAAAACATTAGGGAAGGGTGGTGTCTCACAAATGGGTAGAGTAGTTGGACTTACTTTCAGTAGATTTGTTCTCACGAATCTTGTAGTTGCCCTGTGAGGTGATCCGATTTAGGACGACAAAGGAACGGAAACCAAAGTCGTGACCTATGATATCCAACACCTCCAAAAGAACTCGGATGTCACACTAGTCAAGGATACTGACACTTCAGGCTCAGTGAAAACCCAAAGCCCAGGGGGCGTCCCTATGACCAAGAAACCCTAGAACAAGGAAATTGAACAAGTAGCTGAGGGAAACTTGGTGGAATCTCTTAGTAGGATGGTTAATTAGAGTTTAGAATGATTACCAAGAGATTTCGAGCATCCAGGTGAAAATCCCCAAATTTACCCTAGGGTTTTATGTAGAAAATTGGGATCTAGGGCAAAATGGTGAAATTAAATAAAATTGGATACTCGGATTGATTGTTGGATGTAAGATTAGGCAAACAAAACTGAAGCCAACAATACCCAGTTTGCAGTTTGTGAAATACCCACTTCCCCAAAGGGGGTGTTTTTCCCTAAGTAGCAGGCCAGTGCTTTGGATGGGCAAATGGAGTCCGATTGTGATGAAACTTTAAACTTAAGTTTTTTATGTTAATTCCAAAGTGGGTTTTACGTTTTATAGCTCTCCGCAATCTAGAACCGATAGATCTACGAAATGAGGGTTTTGATATAATAGAATGATGAGCAACGAAGATACAGAAAATAAAGGAACAAAAACTTACCTGCGAGACATACTTGGATCTTGCAGATGCATTAAGAAATGATGAAGAATGCCACTTTCCCGTCGAAATGAACTTTTTCGAGGAAGATCTTGTTTTTATTGTGCCACAACCAGTCACCCTAGCGCCTCCTTCAACTTGCTAGATCAGAGAAAAATCAAATGATCAGACAAGCGAACGAGATCTACAGAATACGGAAAAGAAAGGTAATAAAAAATCATAAAGAACAAGATACTCCCCGATTCGAACACCTAGGAGCCGAGATGAAGGTGAGTTGCCCCACAAAAATGCCCTCTCTCTCCTGGTGTGCCTCCTTTTCCTGCAGATGGGATGATTAAAGAAAAAATGCAAGACGTATCCCAAATAAAGCTCAGTATAGAAGAGTAGCAATGCCAATCATCAAATCATCAAAACATCCACAATATACGCAGAAGAATAATCCCAGACAAAAATCCGGTGCCAAAGCTCATGAATTACAATGGGGGGGTCACCTCTCTTAAATAGGGAGAGAGTGTGCCCACATTCTAACCAACTATCATCCGATGGTCGAGATTAAATCATCTTCGACGATGGAGATAAAAAATATGAAGATCAATACATGGATCAAGTGACCGAGTCAACATGGGGGCGCACTTTACTCAAGGACGCCTATCCCAAGTCAAACTCACAATATAACATAAAGAATGACATAATAATACATGAGAGGGGTCACTTAGGGGCTTAATTCACCCTAGGCCCCTTTACAACTTCATAATATAAGATACAACAGTGAAATACATGAACAACCAAGTTGAGGGGGTGCCCCTTGGGGGGTTTTCCTCACTGGCTGAGCCAAGTTAAAAAAAATACGGACGTTTGCTGACTAGAAAGTTGCTGGAGGACTGTCCATGATGTTGAGAAACATCATCTTCCAAAATTCCAAGCCATTTCCTTGACCTAGGAGGCGAAATTGATTTTTTTAGTGATTTCTCTAGTTCATTTTTTGCTGGTAAAACCTCTGAAAAATGATAAATCCACCATAACTCTATTCAGGGTGCAAACTGGGGAAAACTGACTACTCCGGATGATCTGGAGACATAGAAGAACGGTATAAGTGACTACTCATATCCCCTGGACCACTACACTGCTCTAGGAGAACCCAACATACTGCTATCTGTAATAAAATTTGATCATTTGGCCAATAATAAAGTGATAATAATCACTTTTCAGAAGAACCGGGGCCAAACTCTCAAAACTGAAAACGCAATATTGGTCTTGGCATGTTTGGAAGAAATATAGACCATGTTGTATTTTGAGCCACTGCCTTGGGAACCGTGTTTGACTTTGGTCAACTGGATTGACTAGGTCAAAATACCCAAACTAGAGGTGAGAAATTGTATCCATATGATCCTGTAGGCATCCAGAGCAAGTAATGATCCAATAATGTATATCAAAACCAAGCATAAATCAATTATTCATAATCATGGTGACAAATAATAATAATAAGATGTACCTGTGCTTCTAAGAAATCTTGGAACTTTTTGGAAGTCTAATTGTTCATGCCATACTTATAAAGTGTAGACAGTGTGCTACAGATGGGTGAGGATGGAAGAACAAGGTCTAGGCAAAGGGAAATGAATTTCAACCGACTTTAACTTAATGATCTATCTGAATGTTTCATAATACACTCTACCAAGGTGACATATGTATGGCAGATAGCGATAGGGGATGGATGTGTCTCACAAATGGATAAAATACCTGGATATATTTCCCTCAGACTCTAACAATTTTTCCTTTGCACTCTATTTGCAGCATAGGTCAACCTTCAAAGGCAGGTGCCCTGGAAGCCTTCTGGGCTCCAGTACTGACAAAGACCCAGCTTTTGCAAGCTAGTCTCACCTTGATGCCCTATGGGGGCAGATGAGATGAATACTATACAAGGAGTGAGTGCTCATCCTTTGACCATTAACCTTTTCAAATCACTTTACATTTCACAAGAGAGTAGCCAGCTTAGAAGAGTAGGTGCCCTGGAAAACTTTCTGGGCTTTAGTAAATGACTAAGGCCTAGCCTCGCTGCCAGCGAGCGTCCATAGCTGTAATGTCCTCTTCCGATTAGGCCTTGAGGCCCAAAACTGCTAACCTATGTGATTCCTGTGGGTTCGAGCGGTTACTGACAGCTAGGGAATCAGCTAAGGACTGATGCCATCCATAGAAGATCTAGGGCATCATCATTAGGTCAAGAAGGGCCACCGGGGCCAAAGGCCACCTTCGTGCATGCCATCCAAGCATTATTTAATGATGCATGCACTCTTTAAGTCTCCATCCGCATGCATGCAAGTCAACGGCAAATTAGAAGATAAAGTGACCTAATTAGGTCAAAGATTAGGGTTTTCGCAGTTGAAAGTTATAAAAGGAGGATAAAGCGAAAGGAGACTTCACTTTTGATGATTATTATTTTGGGAGCTATTGGATAGCAGCACAGTGTGCCGCACAGCAGTTGGGGTTGGAGACGGAGTCTTCAGCTAACGGGATTTCGGCAGTGAAACATCTGTCCTAGTCTCATTCAGGGTAAGCCATATAGGTTCACCATTTGCTCTTACATTCATTCATAAGTTATCCAGTATATGGTATAGATCGTTGCAGGGACACGTGTGCAGCCGTAAGGGGGGGTTTTCAGCCACAAAACCCTAATCAGTTGCTGGGCCTTCAGGTCTCAGCTTTACTCTGAAACTCAGGCACCATTCTCATCATCAGCATCATACTCCGGTACTCGGTGATTATCAGATCCGTCCGTGCTCATTCGGAGCAGTTACCAGCTATTTCGGGATCAAGGGGGGGTGAGCAGCTGCCTCTCTGGAGCAAGTCGCTATCCTTCCTAGAGACCTCAGAAACTCCGCATGTACCAGGCATTCTCTTCGGCACAGGAAGGCTATCAGTCCTACAAATCGGCAGCGTCATCGGACACCTCCTTCACTGAAAACGTCACCCTTTTCTGACTTGGGTTCTTGCTGCTGGGGTTTCACCGGAAGCGGAAGATATCTGTCCATCTCTGATTCAGTTCTTGGTGCTTGCATACTCTCTCAGGAGCAGTCTAGCCGGCTTATCAGTGGTAAGTGTTTATTCTATCTCACAAACCCTAACCCTAATTTTTGCTATAAAATAGGGATTTTTGCATGGTAGTTTGCATGCCCAGTTGTATCAGCATATTTGCTTAGAAATAGAATATATCGGGATTTGGGATATTACAATAGCCCCGACGGGTTTTCCTCTCCCTGCCGCCCCTATGGAGGGTAGATTGAGCCTTACATTATACAATGAATGAGGTGCTCGAACTCTTGGCCACTGACTATGTTTAAACATTTATCTTTTGCATCCTTTAGATATAGCTTTTATGCATTCTGATGCTATAGTGTTTAGCAACACTGTTATGGTGGAGCACTTGCTTTGAGAACTCAAGGAGAACTACCCTGTGAACCTAGCTACACTGGCCAAGCCACATACTTCATAGCCAAAGACACAAAGTAACATGGAGTCTATCATACATAGGGGTCACAATTGGGAAAAGGATCTTCAATCTCACAAGCCCCAATCAGTCTAAGTCATGGGACAAAATCGAAGGTGGATGAACTGGATGGATGGGGACAAATGACATGGAGCCACCCTAGCCCCAAGGTTTACAATTTGTACAAGCATGGCATAAGCAACAATCTTCACATCAAACTCCTTAATTAATCATAGCACAAGTTAAAGCACAATAGATATAAGCATAGGTCACCATAATCATCCTAACATGATAAGCATAGGTATCTGACATACATCATAGAGCAAAATCAAACCAAGGAGGTGTAATCCTGATCTCACCAAATATACCTGTCTCCGTCTGATAAGCCCCTCTATAACTGTGTGTACCAACTCTGATTTGCTACTCTGCTACAATGAACTAGATGATCACCAAAAGCATCTCAATGGACTCCTGGATCTCAGTCCTGACAAGGAAAATTTGATGAACAAGGATCTGAAGCTGTAAAGATCCATGTTGATATCCCATGTAAAAAGTAGCCCGGAATAGAATAAGAGACAAGTCTGCATGCTGCATCATGGAAGCCCGACTGCAAATGTATATATGATAACAAGACTCTAGTAAGTATCATTTTCTTAACTTAAATAATTTAACTTTAGAAACATTTCTCATTTCATAAGATACTATCCAACCTTTAAGGGAAGGTACCCTGGATAGTCTGCTGGCCCAGATAATGACTCAGTCTAACTCTGTTTCCAGCGAGTGTCCATAGCCTCGATGTAGTTGCAACGTTGTTTCCCTGTAGGGGCAAATGGCCTTACATCATACAAAGGATGAGTGCTCATCCCTTGGCCATTGACTATTTTATTCACATTTATTTCATTTAGGCCTAGTGTTTAAAAACACAACTAATTACAACTGGCCCTTTTGCATCATTTAGATTTAGCATTTATGCGCACTGATGCATTTCACTTTAGCAACATTTCAAAGAGTACTTGGTTTGAGGACTAAAGAAAGGGGCCGATCATTACAGAGCTGAGACACAAGCAAACATGGAGTTCATCATGCACGGAAGCCAAAGTGGCGATCTTACAAGTCCAAGTCATAAGTCAAAGATAAAAAATCAATAATGGAAGTAGAATGGATGGGTGGAGGAAGTGAAAGATGAAACCAAGCATAGTGCTACCACCCCAGTTTGACAGGGGTGTACACATAGACTCTGCCAGTCATATTATAAAGAGTTTGTCTCCAGAGATAAAAATTTAAAGAGGATGAAGAGGATTAGCATCAGATAGGCACCCATAAAGTATTTTAAAGATGATTCTACTGTGGAAACAAAAACCACAAATATGATGAAGGCTTTGCCAGCAGAAAAGATTGCAAATTGCACTCCATGTGATTTCCCAAAGTCCTTCGTTGAAAGCTCACCCTTCAAGAATCCAGACTTGGATCCGTAGCTCTACACATGACCACAGATTGACAAAAATTAAAATTTACAACAAAGCAATCTCTATGGTATCTATGCATTAAATCTCTGCATGTCTCAAATTCCGAAATAAAAAATAAAGGCCACGCAAGCAAATCAAAGATGTAGAGCTTGATCATAAGAAGGAAGGAGCCACAACACTTTACATTGAAATATTTCGAGGTTTTCAGTCAGTATGTGATTATGGAATTCAACAACTATCCGCAGATATCAAATATCTATGCCTCAGATTTTGGGTTTGACAAAACGATGGTGACAGGCCCAATGTCATTTTCTATTGGCGGCCAACACCCATATTTCGTGGTGAGATTAAAATTGTAGATGGACTCTTGGGAAAACGGTTGGAACCCATAGCGTTTATTTCATATAGTAGTCGACTGCAGTTTGGGCAGAGACGCGATTTTTCATCAACCATTTCATCATATATCGTGGTCGATTGGCAGCCGTCCGTGGATTTTTATGGAACAGTTCATGATCAGTGGTTTTATTCTCTTAATCCACGTATCATGTCCGTGCCTGGGAAAACTATGAGCTCGGGGTTCCATTTTGGATAAAAATTGAATTTTTGGCATCACCACTTGGCATTATGAGTAGGCCCGAGAATCAGAATTGGCGTGGATTGTGAAATGTTAGCGCATACTTTAACGCTTAGTTACGTAGAGTGGACGACATGCCTTTCTCCAAAGACGTTTTGGATGTTGAGTTTTGAAATGGTTGTTGTCACTCTTTTTCAGAACACCGAGGGTGCTGATCACACAAAATCATGGAGCATCTAGAAAGTTGCTGATGGTATTTTGATGTAGCGATCATGTTTTCTGGAGCATCTAGTCGATGGACATCCATTTATCTCTGCGTCATTTCATTTGGCCATTAGTCAAAACTTTGATAAAATCAAAGCTTCGATTGGCATCCTTAATTCAATGCCAATACTTGGGAATCGATGAATTAATCTACAAGCAGCACTGGTTAAACTAGCCACATTTTGGGAACAGTCCACGTTTTCATTGGTAGCTGATTACACATGTTGGCGATATCTACAAACCTTCAGCGTGTCAACCTTCCATATATCTTTTGTTTGGCAGCTAATCAATGAAATCGTGGGTGTTTATGTTTTCCTTGACCCTCAATGATTTTGTCAAAAGGTAGTTTCCGGTTTTATTATGTGGTAGTTCACTTAGGATTTTCGTAAGAGAAAAGGGGATCTAGTTTTTTACCCTTATTATTATTATTTTTCTTTTTAGAAAGGGTGAGAATGGATTTTTCGGTCCATAAAAGAGACCATCTCTCTCCTTTGTAACGATGGGAAAAAGTTGGGAGAGTTCTTTCCTAGAGCTTAATAGAAAATTCATAAAAGGGAGTTTTTGGATGTTTAATTGAGGATTCTTTCAAATGTGTGACATGAACTTGTGATGCTTCAATAGAGGTGAATTTTGCTAAAAGTTATTTTGTTTCTTTTCTATGTTTGCGTCAGGGACCATAGGTAGATGCTACCACTGCGTTGGAAGGTGAAAACTCTTCGCAGTTGTTAGTTTTTTCTCTTTGTGAGTATGTTTGTACGGGCATCGATGTTCACATTTAATCTAGCTTGATTGTGTAGTATTGATCCTTTGCATGCACAACACATCTCCCATTAGGAGGAAGAAGTAAATCTAGTAGCCGTAGCTTGAGTAAGTGAGGTTTGCTCAATCATGCGATCTCTCTCGCTTACTCACATATGACACAGGGCCCTTTTGATTTCTCCTTTTGACTCCATTCTCCCTGTGGCCAACTTTTTTGTACCATAGTTGGGTTACTTGAGGAGCCACCAGTTGACAAACATGACCAATGTTTGTTTCCAGTGTATCAGATGATCCGCCTTTGTGTCTAGCCAGTTTTGGCTAGTCAGTTTTTTATTTGAATAATTTTGACCATGGCCTCGCGGGGTTTGTAATAAAATGTGCTAGTAGGGTGTTTTGAGTGGTTCGGTCTCCTAAGACGTAGAATCTCAACTAAGATATTCCAGGGAGTTTTTTTCTCTTGACAATTATGCTTTTCCTATAGCCGAGTATAATTGACGAGGTTTTCTCCCGCTTCCTCCAAAGCTGGAATGCCCGATTTTGAATTCTGGGCCTTGGGGGGTTATTAGAGCCCAACTAAGTGTATATAAACCTACTAGGCATTATTAGAATAGAGAATGGTCATGTCCTAAGTCACTAGGACCCTCAAAAAAATTTCGAAATTTTTTTACCGGACGCGTCAAAAATTATTTTTTATTTTTTTCCTAAGTTTTTAATTAAATTTTTCCATAATTTAACTAGAAAAATTCAATTTGTAATAAGTAAGTCATCCGGAACCCAAATTCAGTGATTGAAGGCTCTAACCTTAAGCCAAAAATCATTCTTGATCATCCAGCCAGTCGGATCCAACTTTCAGATCATCATTCGGCTACATAACGCATATTTTCTCAAAAAAGTCAGTTTTGGGGAAAATATTGATTAATTAAGAAAAAATGATTATTTTGGAGAAAATCTAAATCTCTCCAAATTAATACAAATTCGGCGAAATGAAATCCAAAATGATATGGCAATGGGCATTTATGATGAATTGAGTTAACAGAAGGTAGCTTCAGTCAGCATTCAGTGAGTATTCAACACCTCTACTTAGTAAATTTGCCCTCTTCAGCTGGCTCACGAATTGAGGGAGGTGGAGAGCATCCATTGGATTGATGTTTTGATCGAGGCGGGACTGGCTCTTGCATTGATGATTACTAGGTAGTGGCTCCTCCATACCTAGCTTATAGCTCCTCCAGACCTAGCAGGTGGTTCCTTCACAAGATCACGCCCCTCTCTTCTCAAGAGGGCGTCTTCACACGTGTGGCCTCCTCATCTGCTTATTTTCAGTGTTTAGGGTTGGAGTGGGGGCGCCTTGCCTAGGTGGAGGCCTCCCCTCACTCTTAATTCTTGATCTTTAGGTCTGGTCTCTCAGTCAGCTGCCAAGCCGGTTAGGTCAGGGTTTTTGGTTTTAGGGTTTTGGGTCTTCTCTCATTGTATCAATAGAGGCTTCTTTAGCTCTATTCGGATGGAACTTTTGTGTTGGAGTTACTCTGCAAAAAGTGTATTAAGCTTTGCTTACATTTGATTAATAAGATTTTCGACTTTGGAGGTCCATCTCTCTTTGCATGTGGTGAATGTTCTATGGTTGAGGTGATACTGTTTCTAAACCCTCTACTCTTTTTTACTTGAATGAGATCTATTTATGTGTTAAGCTCAAGAGGGCCACTGTTGGCACGGTAGAATAGCTGTTTGTAGTTTCAATTCAGTTATTTATGCAAAGTAGGTTCTAATCTTGATGAATATGAGTAGTTAGTTATACGTAGTATTGATCTCGATTGAGTTTCCTTTGCATACTTTTTATATATATATTATCTCACTTGTATCTGAGTTTTGGTATTAGTAGGTCACAGGTTGAAGAAGGGTGCGAGTTCAGCTACATCAAGCCCAAGCTTCAAGCAACCTACCTTTTAACATATTGTGATTGTAGGGCCAACAAGATCGGTCTCTTCCCATTCGAAAGAAAGCCGGAGTCTTCTTCCATCTTTTGTGTTCCATCCACAAGAAACCCTTCTTTCTCTACCCTTCTTCTTTAATTTTTGTACTTGCTCATAAAATAGATCCAAGTTTCAAATCTTTATTATTTCAGATCTATTTTTAGGGCCTTTACTAGATCTAGTTTACTTCTTTAGATCCAGGGAAAAGTTTTATGCTTTGCATGTAAAAATTCAAAAAAAAATCTTAGTATAAAATTTTTTCCAAATTTTTTCAATTTTTTTTGTTTGTTTTGCATTATCTTTCCTATCATATTTTAAACAATACATGCTTGCTGATTTTTCTTTTTTGTGACAGGTACAGCGGAAATGCTGGCGAAATTCTGAAGAATCAAGCCCTAAAAAACCATAAATTCCCTCTTCTTCTTTTCTCCTTCTACAGATTGCTCCAAAGACGTTTCAAGATTAAAGAAAAGAAGAAAAAGAGGCATAAAAAAGAAAGCATTGTAACAAATTAATAAAGAGCAAGTGGGATTACGGCGCCCACACCCCTCTTTCCCCATTTGGGGGAAGCTTGTATCGTCTCTCCATTTTCATGCTTTGCTTCATGTTTTGCTAAAAGTAGGGTAGAATAGTTCATAATCTTTAGAAGTTTATCTTTTCATTAAAGTAGGGTAGTTCACTTGCAAAATAAGTTATCATCCATGAAAAGTGAAGTAAAAATGTCTCTTTGATTATTTACTTGGTTAATGCATTGTTTATTTACTTTTTGATAGAGTTTTGCTTACCCCCTTGCTTTCCGGATTAGGGCCCTAAAAATCCTGAAAGAAACTCTTGGGTAGTATAGATCTTTGTGTTTCTTTCAATTTTAATGAATTAATTAAGTCTCTTGAACTTGCAGTAACACAAGTAAAGAGCACTCTCTATCGGAGAGCATTGTTAGAATTGCATCTCCTTGCATTAGGCATTTGAGATTAGCTAAGTCTCTTGAACCGCTGTCATAAGACAAGGTCAAGAGCGCTATCTGTTGAAGAGTCTTAATTAATTAACTAAATAAAATTTGCAACGCACACCCCCATAATAATTAATTAACTTTGTTTTCTCCTTGTTGGGGTATGCTCTGACCGACTTCAAAATCGGAGTACCCAGAAACGACATTGGATTTCTAATCTTGCAAGAGAAACGTAATAAAATTTAAACCCCATAACCAACGCACCGGTGTTGTAGGGAATTTTCCTAAGTTCTTCTTAGTAGAGGCTCCAGAACCCCCGTTGTCTAAGCTTCTCAGCTAGCTAGTCAATCTTCGCGATACCAGCCTAGGATACTGGGCGGGACGTCATGCCTTCAACAGATTAGACTTGGAATATTCTCTCAGCTTTTGACGAACCTTCGTTGACACCATAAGCAAGATCACTTAAAATCCTTAAAAATATACCAAGAGCACTTGCACAACCTAATATTCACTAGTTTTATTTCAAGACTTGCTGTTAATTTCAATATGCATTTTCCGTATTTTGACTCCATAAGGCCCTGGTCTTTTAATCTGCATAATTGTTATATTTGGATCAATTGTCTTTGGCCTTTTTAATTTCTATCTATGAATGCATATTTGTGAAGTCTGGAATCATTATTTATCTTTTAATCTCTTGCTAGCAACGTGGATTGCTTTGTTTTATGTGTCGAACTCATAATAAACAAACACACTTAATTATAAATAACTCCTAAACAACACCCATCCGCATCCGTAACCATTAAAACACTTTAACAACTTAAGAGCCATAGAAACTCTTTTGTAGGGACTACTCTCCTTGGCTTCGTTAGGAGTTACCCTAAATAGAGGAGCTAGGAGTAGGTGACAGTACCTAGCTCTGTGCTTGCGCCCAAGGCCACACCTCTCCCACTTTCCTAAGTGAGGAGACAACTTTCAGAAAGTTTCTGCTACTGGTATGTAGTCGGCGGACAGCACTCCCCTTTGATGTACTGGCTCTGGTCTCTTTTTGAGGACTAATCCTTTCCTCCTTCCCATCACTCATTCAAATTATATCTATCCTACAACTGTTTCTCTAAGGCAACCTCTTCATTTCACCTTGTCCGTCATTGCTTCTGCCTTAGTGATCCTAACCTTAGGGAAGCCCCCCTTGAGTTAGAGAAGAGCCAACTTGAAGTGAAGAAGAGAGAAGTGTGGTGACAGTGGTTGCTCTTTTCGGAGTTGCCATCGGGCTGGTGTGCCTACTTTTGGGCTTTGACACACTCACGTCGGTCAAGAGCAACAACACATAGCAAGGACATTAATCAGGTTTGTATAAAGTGGGAAACCCAAGTGAGCATATACTAAAGATTTACAATTAAAACGATTCAACCATCTATGATAACAAGTCAAATGAAAAACATAACACCATAGGATCACCACCTCATGGCATCGAATGCAAAGTAAAAGCTACTAAGATAGATGAGAGAGACCAATAATAGTACCACACCCAAATGCATGTTGTATACTTGCTCAATCATATACATCTGTCTCTAATATAACATGTGTTGTTGCCTAATTCGCACCTTGGGTCACGTGGTAGAAATAACTGGGTGCGATCTTGGGCGCAAGTAAGAGTAAAGTGCTGTCACTTGATCTTGATTCCTCTATCTAGGCTTTGTCCTAGTGAAGCCATGGGGGTTGGTCCCTAAAAATAATCTAAGATTGTTAATCAATGATAACAAAGCTATTTTAGGAGATGAAAAGAGATTACTGATAACAAGACTTTTGAAAAAAATTTAGATCAACAACATCTAATTTTAAAGAAACATTCCATTCAACACATGAATTAACTTCGATAGTAGAAAGCAATGTTATTGGAACCGGACCGATCATCGAACGAGTGAAGCCCAAAATGTGAACCGGACAGAAACCGACAAAAAACCGGGTAAAAAACCGGCTGACTAAAAAATACATAAAATATTCATATTTTGTAAAAAAACATATATATTCATGTGCATACATATGAATCCAAACCATTAATACACAAATATGCAATGTTTCTCATATATATAGCAAATATGGGTGCAAATATCCAAAATAGCACCTAGTGCAATACACCTCTGAGGTTCTCAACCAAAGTACATCAATAAAGAGGGTCTAAATGGCCCCTACAATCCAAAAAAAACCATAGTACTAATGAATAACAATAAAGTGATCATATGGCACTACCCTACTAGCTACTACTACTAGAGTCTAGTGTCTAGTAGTCTACTACTCCTCCTCATCGTCCTCCTCATCCTCTTCCTCTTCATCCTCTTCAGGAGTGGGATTCTGAGCCTCACTTGATTCCCCTGGCCCTGAAGGTGGAACCTCTGGAGGTGGGTCCAAATCCAACCAAGAAAAGTCTTCATTATCAAATATTGGTGCTTGAGTCTCCACAACCCACTCTGATGATGGATCAAAGTCATCCAAGGTTATGTTGCCTGATGCTCGTGTCTTGTTCAACAACTGGTTACGCCTCAGCCTAAGATTGTATTGGGTGGGGAGGTCTTTAAATAGTGTTAGGATAGGATTAGGGTTAGGTTAGAAGCATATGTTAGGTTTTATTTTGTGTTTTTTTTAAAATTGAGTTCCATGAGTCCCCAGTCTTGGACCAGCCGGTTCCGTACCCGGTTTGGAAAAAAATCCAGTCTGAGGAAATTCTTTTATTGACCAGACTGGCCAACCTTGTAAACCGGTCACATCAGCCGGTTTTGTCGGTTCCGGTCCGGTTCCGATAACATTGGTAGAAAGGTAAATGCGTGATTGATGCAAAAATAGACTAGTGCTAATGGAGTCGGATAGTGTTGTTGTGACATGAAAGTGTTGCAATTGTCTTGTTGGTCAGTTTTAATTTATTAATGAGTGATTAAGGGAGTGGGTAAATTTTTGGGTTTGGCCCAATAAGGCAAGCTCTCTTGAAATGTGCGCTAAAGTTGCTTTACCGAGTGTCCAACGAGGCGAGGCATAACCTGCTTGGAGTAGCTCCCTGACTCTATGGTAGTCACCCTTTGCGACTTCTCGATTTCTTAAGAACAAGTTTATGTGGATTTTCCTATTACTTTAGTCACTCATATCCCTTTCTGGTACAACCAGCTGATCAAACAAGCTGTCGCTGTGCAGAGCATATGGGGAAGGAGCCTTCGTTAATTTTATTAAAGTTAAAAAGTGATGTTAATTAACAAACTACTCACGGATGAGAATCTCTTTTCTCCTTTTGGGATATCTGGGAAGCACAGCTGGATAAATTTTAAAATCCTAAAGAAATAACAAAAGGAAGCTTGTTTTCTAATTAGTCCTACCATGAATTTCTTTCCCCTTTCAGGTAACTCGGGAAAGCATGGGGTTAATAATTCTTTTATTTCCCAAAATGAAAAGTAAACTAATCTATGCAAAAAATTAAAACTATACTAACTAAGCACACTACACAAATCCCTGAATGGGGATTGCAGAAGGCTTAACACAACCTCCCTGATCTCTTTATTATGGTTATTACAATCCCTTAAAATAAATATTTTTTGGGACACTCGTGATCTTTATAATTTAGATCAATGGGTTTACAGGTTTTTCTCTGAAAAAGTGAAGGGAGATAAGATAAGATAAGATAAGATAAGATAATTTTATTTATGTCCAACTAATGATCACAAAGTAGGTCATCGAGACTGCTAGTTTTAATGATGTCCATACAGTGTGGAGGACCAAACGGTCTCCTTTTTAAAAAGAAATACAATGCAAAAAGTAATAGTGAACAATGCGAGCTAGGCCGGAGTATGAGAGAGCTTCGACTGCAACCACAAATCCAGAACCCCGCAATGGGACGAAGATGCTCTGGCAAAGAAGATCTCGGAGCGGATAGGACTGAGGAAGGTCTAGTACTCGTAACATCCGAGGCTGAGTGAAGAAAACTGAAGAAAGTTCAACAAAGTTTGCTGGCCCGATGAAAAACTGGTAGGAGGTGCGCGTTGTCCACCGAGTTGCCGCCGAGAAGAGTTTGCATGATGTTGAGTTCTGGAGGACCTAGTCTGTCTCTTAGGGAGAGATCTGCTATGGACCTGCTGCTGAGATCTCGTGGGTCGAGATACGGCTCCACAAATCCTCACTGATTTAAAAACTGGCTCAGTATCCATGTCGGTTGATCTCTTGGTGCCCTTGGCTGGTGGCAACACGCTGAAAAATGTCGTGATCTTCTATGTGGTGTCTGGTCTGGTGGGAGGCTGAAGAATGTTTGCTCGAAACCAAAGAGCCTCCTGTATATATAGTGCTAAACATCTCAGATCAGGATACCGGAAAAGGTCAGCTAAGGTCTGAGGGCCTCTAAACAAGCAATGAAATCATCCTCTGATCTCGTAGTAGATGGGGCATCTGAAATAAAGTGCATATCGTTTTCCATTTCCTGTAGTTGACATACTTGGAAGATCCTGTCTGGTCTTTCAATCTAGTGGTTCGTCTCTACCCAAATTCTATGGGATCCTACTTTGAATTGTCTGAGAGGGATATGAAGAGCATGCATCCAGTGACAGAACGTGTACTGGGGCCGGACAATGAGCCCGTCTCTTATCTCTAGGAAGTGCTCAGCATAAAAGGCCATCTTTGGGCGCAACCGTCTCGAAGGATGGACCCAGGAAACCTGGACAAACTATCTGTAAATATCCTCCCCGATGATCTTGTTTAGCTCCTGTCGGGTAGGTAGCTGGGAGCATCTAGAGAATATCGGAATGGGGGAAGACGATCTATCTGAATGCCTACTGATTCGAGAAGGTCAAAGACCCCTATGAACCAACATTTGGTTCTACCTGAGTGAGTGGCACGGGCAATAGCCTCAGATGAGCAATATGCCAGGTACAGATATCTGTCCCGATCCTTTAACGAGTTTGCAAAGCCTTGAACACAATGTAAAAAGGAAACCAATCTAAAGTTCGTCTTAAGGCGAAAGGGTTGAGCCCCAAACTCAGCTAGGATGATGTGTTGCGGTAGGGAGTCTTCTAGTTTGCTTGAATCTTCAATTTTCAGGCAACATCTCTCTCTACTTGTGCATCAAATGGTAAGAAACAACCAAGGAAATTTATTAGAAGATGGCCCCAAATACATTAAGAGTGGGAAAAAACTACAAAAACTTGCAAAATATTTTTAAGTTAAAAAGAAAATAAAATTGCGAAATTTAACCAAGTAAGGCAAGCTAGATAGCTTTCCTTCTTAGGATCATTACTTATTCTTTTGGAACAAGCAAATCATGCTATAAATTAGCTGAATAAATCTTTGAAACTCTAAAGCAATCTACCTTTACTAGCTTTAGATCTACTTGAAGAACTTAGTAAAGAAGCAAATTATCCTTTACTAGATCTTAAACTTGAAATATTAAAATTAAACGTTTTAGACCTAGTAAGTTATTCAAGTCTACTTGCAATGAAAACTTGAAATTGTAGATCTAAACAATCAAACGACAAGTAAGCAAGGAAAGATTATAAAATTTTCAAATCAGAAGAGCTAAAACTATTGTTTTGATAAGAAACAACATGCATATAGAGATGTCCTCTTAGTGGCATCAGGGGCACTTTGCTTTTAATTAATTTACTTGACAAGTAGTAGAGCTAAGATGCTCATCCACTCCTCCAACTTAGGCAATCTGTACTACACTTAACAAAAAACTTGAAAACAACGATCAAATGCGAGTGTTAACAATAAGAGATACTTAAAGCATATGCATTCAAACAAGAAAACTCATATAATTCTTAGCATTCTATGATAACTAACAATAGGAAAGTAAATGTAATATCCCAAATCCGGATATTTTCTAATTCTAAGCAAATACGCTGATACAACTGGGCATGCAAACTGCCATGCAAAAATCCCTATTTTATAGCAAAAATTAGGGTTAGTGTTTGTAGGATAGAATGAACACTTACCACTAATAAGCTGGCTGGTCTGCTCCTAAGAGAGTATGCATGCATCAAGAGCTGAATCGGAGATGAATTGATATCTTCTGCTTCCGGTGAAACCTTAGCACCACGAACCCCAGATCAGCTAAGGGTGACGTTTTTAGTGAATGAGGTGTTCGATGAAGCTACTGATTTGTAGGACTGATAGCCTTCCTGTGCTGGAGAGAATGCTTGGCACATGTGGAAGTTCTGAGGTCTCTAGGCAGGTTAGCAAATTGTTCTAGAGGTGCAGCTGCTCACGCCCCCCTGATCCCGAAATCGCTGATAACTGCTCAGGATGAGCACGATCGGATCTGATAATCACCGGGTACTGGAGTAAGATGCCGATGATGAGAATGGTGCCTGGATTTCGAAGTAAAACTGAGATCTGAAGACCCGGCGAATGATTAGGGCTTTCTGGCTGAAAACCCCTTACGACTGCACACGTGCCCCTGCAACAATCTCTGCAGTATACTGGATAAATATGGATGAATGGAAGAGCAAATGGTGAACCTGTATAGCTTACCCTGAATGAGACTAGGGAAGATATCTCACTGCCGAAACCTCGCTAGCTGAAGACACCGTCTCCAACCCCAACTATTGTGCTGCTATTCAAGAGCTCCAAAATAATAATCATCAAAAGTGAGTCTCCTTTCACTTTATCTTCCTTTTATAACTTTCAACTGCGAAAACTCTAATCTTTGACCTAATTAGGTCACTTTATTTTCTAATTTGCAGTTGACTTGCATGCATGCGCATGGAGACTTAAATGAGTGCATGCATAATTAAATAATGCTTAGATGGCATCCATGATGGTGGCCTTTGGCCCTGGTGGCCCTTTTTGACCTAATGCTGATAACATGATGATGCCCTAGATTTTCTATAAATGGCATCAGCCTTTAGATGATTCCCTAACTGTCAGTAACCACTCGAACCCACAGGAATCACATAGGTTAGGGGTTTTGGTCCTCAATGCCTAATCAGATGAAGACATTACAGTCCTCCCCACTTGAGATTGCTTGTCCTCAAGCAACTGCAAACTGGGATGCTGCAATACCTGTTCACCTTCCCATGTGGCATCCTCTGGTGGTAGTTCCTTCCACTGAACCAAGTATTCCCTAATTACCCTGTTCTTGTGTTTCCTTTCTCTAGTCTGTATGATCCGTTCAGGAATCAGTATCAGTAGTCCTTCATCATCTAAAGGAGGTAATTTTGTAGATGGAGCAATGTGTTTCCCAAGGGTCTTTTTCAGGTTGGACACATGGAACACATTGCGAATTTTACTTTCCTATGGTAGTTCTAGTTCATATGCCACCTCTCCCGCCTTCGTGATTATTCTGTAGGGTCCATAGAAGCGAGGTTTTAACTTTTCTGCTCCTTTCTTCTTAAGCGAAGACTGTCTGTAAGGTTGGAGCCTTATGTATACCAAATCCCCTACCTCAAAGCTCCGCTCAATCCTGTGTTTGTCTACATATAAATTCTGCTGATTCTGGGCTGTCTGTAAGTTTTCCTTCAAGATTTTAAGAATATCTTGACTATCCTATATCCAATCCTTTGCCTTAGGAACCCTACTGTCTCCAAATACCAAATCTGCATAGTCCAAGGCCTCGTAGCCATATAATGCCCTAAAAGGAATCATCCTAATAGACATGTGATAGGTAGTATTGTAGCAATACTCCCCTAAGTGTAGCCATTTGATCCAGGTTCGCTGCTGCCCTGTTACGTAATTCCTCAGATATCCTTCAATCCATTTGTTGACTATTTCAGTTTGTCTATCGCTCTGGAGGTGATAACTCGTGCTGGTAGCCAGTTTGGTACCCACTAATCTGAATAGTTCCTGCCAGAAGGCACCTGTGAATCTGCTATCCCGATCACTGACAGTCTTAGGTAACCCATGTAACTTGAAGACCTCCCTGAAGAATAACTCAGCTACTTGAGTTGCAGAGTAATCAGATGATATAGAAAAGAAATGCGAAAACTTGGTCAGTCTATCAACTACTACATATAAACAATCTCTCCCTTGGACCTTGGGCAATCCTGTAATGAAGTCCATAGAGACACTTTCCCACTTCTGTTCTGGAATTGGTAGTGCCTGAAGTAACCCTGCTGGATGGATGTTCTCAATCTTGTTCTGTTGACAGATGCTACATTCCCGTACATGCTGCATAACTTCCCCCTTGAGGCCTTTCCATGAGAACCTCTCTCGGATCTATTTGTAGGTCTTCAAGAAACCCTGATGTCCTGATAATGGAGAGTCATGTGCTGCCTGAATGATCTTTTTCTTCAAAGTGGATTCTGGAACGAGGTATATCCTTTTCTTGTAATAGATGATGTCATCAACAACCCTGTACCTTTCATCCTGAATTTGTCCATCCAATAATTCGCAAGTGAATTTATTTTTGGAGTATTCTAGTAAGAGAAGTGCCCTCCAATCTGTGGATATACTCTTGAGAGATAGTGAGTCGGGACGCCTGGATAATGCATCAGCTACTATATTATTCTTACCTTTCACATACTCGATCTCGAAATCTTAGGCTTGTACTTTGCTGACCCATTTCTGCTGGCGCTCATTCAGTTCCTTCTACTCCAGGAAAAACTTGAGTCTGTTATGATCTGGTTTGATTTTGAACTTACTGCCCACTAGGCACTGTCTGAATTTCGTGAGAGCATGTAAGATGGCTAGCATCTCTTTGTCATATATGGAGTAGTGGCGCTCGTAGTTCTTCAATTTACGGCTCTCAAATGCAATAGTGTGATGATTTTGCATCAATATTGCTCCTAACCCTTCCCCTGAGGCATCGCATTCTACTACAAACGGTTGTGAGAAGTCTGGTAATGCTAAAACTGGACAGGAACTCATAATAACTTTCATATCCTCGAAAGTTTTCAATGCTAAGTCTGTCCAGGTGAATGCTCCCTTCTTTGTGAGATCTGTGAGGGGTGCTGCAAATTGGGAGAATCCCTTAACGTACCGTCGGTAATAGGTGCACAATCCTAAGAAACCTCTCAATTCTGTGACTGTTTTTGGCGTGGGCCAATCTCTGATAGCTCGGATTTTCTCCATGTCAACCTGTACTCCATCCTCGGTGATTATGTGCCCTAAGTACAACATTTCCTTCATGCAAAATTCACACTTGGACATCTTCGCGTAAAGCGAGTGTTCTTTTAGAATGCTCAGTACTTCGTCCAAGTGTTTTAGATGCTCTTCCCATGTTTTGCTATAAATTAGGATATCATCAAAGAATACTAGCAAAAACTTACGTAGCTGAACTCTAAAGGTATGGTTCACGCATGACTGGAAAGTGGCTGGAGCATTGGTAAGTCTGAAGGGCATGAGCAAAAAATCATAGTGACCATAGTGACGGCGAAAAGTTGTTTTGGAGATGTCTTGGTCCCTTACTCTGATATGATGATACCCCGAGCAAAGATCAATCTTGGAGAAGTATTTGGCTCCCCGAAGTTCATCCATGAGTTCATCGATTCTAGGGATGGGATACCTGTTCTTAATGGTCTTTTTGTTGAGTGCTCGATAGTCGATGCACATTCGCTGTGTAACATCCTTCTTCTTGACCAATACTACTGAGGATGCGAAGGGGCTAGAACTGGGCCGAATATATCCAAGCTCCAGTAATTCTTTAATTGTTTTCTTGATCTCATCCTTGTATCTTTTGGGATGCCGGTAAGGAGTGGTGATGACTGCTTGTGTCCCCTCCTCTAGTTCAATAATGTGTTCAAAGCCTCGGTCTGGCGGTCTACCTAATGGAAGGTCCCGAAAAACATTTTCATGCTTATGTAGCAAGGCCTGAATGTCACTTAGGTGTCGCGTGCTGGTTTTTGGGGGTTTCCTAAAGGTGACCAAACATTCTGCAGCCCATTCTATATCATCCTGTCGGAGGACTACCTCCATTCTCTGTGACGAGACCGGTTTTGGGGGATAAGTGTTCATGCCCTTCAAAACTACATGTTTTTCATCTAGCCCCTGGAATTCCATTTCCATTGCCTTGTAGTCTGTAGTGTATTTCCCTATGGAATAAAGCCACTAAACACCCAATACTACATGAGTATGCGATACATCTACTACATAGAAGGAATCTGTCATCTGATAGTTACCTAAGGTGACATTCAATTTTGGAATCCAGTAGTTGCACTCCATGCTAGAGTTCCCGGCTACTTCTACAGTGAATCCTTCAAACTTCTCGGTCTGAATACCTCTCTTGGCTACCCACGCGGAGTCAATTAAATTGTGGGTTGCTCCCCCATCAATCAATACTCCTACTCTGTGACCCTATACTACTCTGACCCTGAGAGTATGGAATCTTGGTACTCCAGATAATGTAGCAATGACTCCCTCTGGTGTATCACCCTGGTGTGATTCTTCCTCAGCTGCCCGTAGTTCTTCTGTGGTTCTTGCTCATAGTCATCCTCATCACTGTCTGAATATACCTCGATGTAGTGATCCTTCGCCTTCCTTGCACACCTGTGTCCTGGTACCCACGGTTCTTGACAAGTGAAACATATTTTCTTCCTCCTTAAGTCTTTCCTAGTGTCCTCGTCTAACCATATTTTCTTGGGAACATCCTACTGGAAAGGTTTCTTGTCCTTGTCCCTAACAGGAAAGTTGGGTTTGAGCGGAAACTTGTTCTTGGGGACTGAATCCTGTAGATCTCAGGCTCTGCTAATGGCATCCTGCAGAGTGAGGGGTTTGTGGGCTTTCACCCATCCCCGTAATGGCTCTGTTACGGCCTTAGTGAATAACATAGTCAACCTGCTCTCTGACACATCTGTTACCATGACCGCTATCCTCTGGAATTCTGAGATGAAGGCTTCTGCACTACCTGTCTGTTTGAGTTGAGCCAACTCCCTGAAATGTATCTCTGGATCCTTCCTGTCAAACCGCTCCATGAGCTTCTGAGTGAACTCACCGTAGGAGTGTATGGTGTTGTGACCCAATGTCACCAATCCGTGGTACCACCACTCGTGAGCCTCTCCATCCAGGTGGAGTGTAGCCAATTTAATGGCATCTGTCTCAGTCATGGGATTGAGTTGGAAATAGGTATCCAAATTTTGAACCCATATCCTCGTTGAACCTCCGCGAGTCCCATCAAAGTTTGGGATGGTCAACTTGCTCAAGGTCTTCTGCAACTCATAGTTGTGATTAAATCCCTTGTTGAAATTCCTGGGCCTGTTCCTACTCTTCATGTTGCAGATATCCGAAAAAGACATGGCGGCATGAAACTCATCCCCTAAGTCTCTATATTCCTGCAAATAAGCCCCAAAAGGTTCGCTAGGTTCTACCTGCATGACTGGACCACCTACTGTATCTGCCAAGAAGTGAGGCATGGTAGGCCTGTTGGAAGGTCTGCTATATATGTGCGGTGTATTCTGTATATTAGTGTACGCAACCTTTCCACTGCTACTTATAGATCCTCTATCTACCGGTGAGGGAGGTGTACTGTTGATACCTATTTCCGGTTTCGCAGATAATCTAATGATTGCATTGAGTACATCTTTTTGCCCTTTGGCTAAGTCTTGCAATGCAGATACTAAGTTGCGAAACTCCATCCCGTCCTCCTCTTCTCCCGTTCCTTTTCCCTTATCAGAGTGTATACCTGTTTGTTCCATGTCTGAGCTGATATCCTCTAGTTGGATATCCTTAAATTCCCCTGTGTATCCACTCTTTCTTCTCCTATAGGTTACAAAAGGGTCTCCTTCTGTATTCATCTGTCTCATTTCTTAAGCCCACAGCTGGCCAAGAAGATAGCTCTGATACCACTGTAATATCCCAAATCCCGATATTTTCTAATTCTAAGCAAATACGCTGATACAACCGGGCATGCAAACTGCCATGCAAAAATCCCTATTTTATAGGAAAAATTAGGTTTAGGGTTTGTAGGATAGAATGAACACTTACCACTGATAAGCTAGCTGGTCTGCTCCTGAGAGAGTATGCATGCATCAAGAGCTGAATCGGAGATGAACTGATATCTTCTGCTTCCGGTGAAACCCCAGCAGCACTCACCCCAGATCAGCTAAGGGTGACGTTTTCAATGAAGGAGGTGTCCGATGAAGCTACTGATTTGCAGGACTGATAGCCTTCCCGTGCCGGAGAGAATGCCTGGCACATGTGGAAGTTCTGAGGTCTCTAGGCAGGCTAGTGAATTGTTCTAGAGGTGCAACTGCTCACACCCCCCCTGATCTCGAAATGGCTGATAACTGCTCAGGATGAGCACGATCGGATCTGATAATCACCGGGTATTGGAGTAAGATGCCAATGATGAGAATGGTACCCAGGTTTCGAAGTAAAACTGAGATCTGAAGACCCAGCAAATGATTAGGGCTTTCTGGCTGAAAACCCCTTACGGCTACACACGTGCCCCTGCAACAATCTCTGCAGTATACTGGATAACTATGAATGAATGGAAGAGCAAATGGTGAACCTGTATGGCTTACCCCGAATGAGACTAGGGCAGATATCTCACTGCCGAAACTCCGTTAGCTGAAGACGCCGTGTCCAACCCTAACTGTTGTGCTGCTATTCAAGAACTCCAAAATAATAATCATCAAAAGTGAGTCTCTTTTCACTTTATCTTCCTTTTATAACTTTCAACTGCGAAAACCCTAATCTTTGACCTAATTAGGTCACTTTATTTTCTAATTTTTAGTTGACTTGCATACATGCTCATGGAGACTTAAATGAGTGCATGCATCATTAAATAATGCTTAGATGGCATGCATGATGGTGGTCTTTGGCCCTGGTGGCCCTTCTTGACCTAATGGTGATAACATGATGATGCCCTAGATTTTCTATAGATGGCATCAACCTTTAGATGATTCCCTAACTGTCAGTAACCGCTCGAACCCACAGGAATCACATAGGTTAGCGGTTTTGGTGCTCAATGCCTAATCAGATGAGGACATTACAGTAAACATACAAGTCTTACCTCCTATCCCACTGTAATGCAATTACCTAGTAGGCTAGTAATCCCAAACCAAAGGCAAGCTTAGTAAAATACATATATTACCTGACGAGAGTACAAGCGTCATGTATCCAAACCACCATAGACAACACCAGAGTAGCCTCCAAAGCCTTTTATTAAATATCAAATTTAGAATGATTACAAAGAATAGCAACAAAGGTTCCACCTTCTGATGCATTACAATGGAGAACTTCCTTGTTTATATAGAATTTCCAAGCCGGGGGGGCGCACCTATCACTTGGAGTAGAGGTCAACTCTTTGACTGATTTGTGGGATACGATTGAGAGGATCCAAAGGAGAGGGCGCCACATCTCCCAAGGGTGATGCGCCCTCACTTACTTGCCAACACTCCATATGAGTGGATGCCACATCCCATGAAGCGTGAACTTTAAAGTGGATGTCACTACTTAAATCAAAGTAACTCGCTACCTTCCAAAGTGAATCCTGTTATCACATATACATTTTGCAGCTGGGCTACCATGATGCAGCATACAAATTGGTCTCTTGTTTTGTTTAGGGCTATTTTTCACATGGGGTATTAGCATGGATCTTTACAGCTTCAGCTATTCCAGAGCCTCGTTCATTAGAATTTCCTTGCCAACATTGAGATTCAGGGGTCCATTGAGATACTTTTAGTGATGATCTAATTCATTGTAGTAGAGCAGTAGATGAGAGTTGGTACACATAGTATAGAGGGGCTTATCAATTGGAGACAAGTATATTTGGTGGGATTAGGTATACACTTCTTTGGTTTGATTTTGCTCTTATGATGTATGTTAGTTACCTATGCTTATCAGATTAGGATGATTATGGTGACCTACGCTCATATGTATTGTTGCTTTAACTTGTGTTATGATTATTTAAGGGACTTGATGCGAAGACTGTTTCTCATGTCATGCTTATATAGATTGTAAACCTTAGTGCTAGGTTGGTTCCATTTATCACCTGTCCTTGTCCATCCTTGTCATCCATTGTGTTGTTGCCCGAAACTGACACGCAAGTGCTGAAAGCCCAAACTGCGGGCACGCCGGCCCGACGAAAACTCTCTCTCGAGAGGCCAATGTCACCACACCCCTCTCTCCTCGCTTTAGGCTGGCTCTTCTCCAGCTCTAGGGGGGTTTCCCTAAGTTAGGATCGCTAAGGCAGGTGCAGCTGAGGGCAAGGTGATCTGAAGAGGATGCCTTAGAGAAACACGGGTAGAAAAAAGGAAAATGAGTCGGATTGATGGGCAGGAAGAGAAGGGAGGATCAGTCCTCGAGGGAAGGTCAGTGCCAGTACCAAAAGGGTAAATGGAGTCCGAAGGGGACTCAGAAAGGCTTTGCGTTTCGCAGAAGGAAGACTAAGCTGGTCCGTTCCATAATCAAAGGTAAGGAGAATGGAAGTATAATTGACTACTTTCCATTACTCCCAAACCTCCAAGAACATAACGACGACAAGCAACTTGGCAGCTGCAAATGCTTGCCCAACGTGCTAGATTGTTATCCCTCTATGTTGGCTTGGTCTATAACTCATGAAAACACAAAACTACAATAGAGAAGCCCAACATGTCCAAAAACTCAACATGATTTTCTTTATTAACTCTGGCAAAAATTCCTCCCAACCTAAAAATTCCATTTTTACAAAAGAAAAAGTTGGTTCCTTTTATAGGCCCAAAACCTCTTCTCTCCCCAAAATAAAGAAAAAAAAATTAAATAATGCTGATAAAGTGGGATCCTAGATGCACTTAACTATAACATAACACTTACTAAAGTGTAACCATCACTTTGGTTAATAAATCTAACTAAAGGACTTCACTTTATTAAAGCTAACCTGTCCCTCACTAAAAGTGAAGTAACCTGTTATCTCCTGATTTGATAGGCGTATCCACAGCAGTGGCACTTATGTTGGTTAACTTCATATAAATTTCAAAGGTTTCCAGATACAGAAGTCGCACTATTACGTGAAGATGATCTGAAGAAATCATTACCAATGCAGAAACTGATTTGCTGAGGTAGAGATCAGAGGATAGTTTATAATATGAACTAGCATAGATACATCTCAAGTTCAGATCTATTAAGCATATGGAGGGATAAAAAGAAAGACAGGTGTAAATATTTGGGTGCGTAAAGGATTCCGAGTTAAAGATGGATCTCTACTGAAAGTCTTTCATAAAGACACCTTCTCGTCAAATGATAGCATGGGTGAGGCTGAAGTCGATATTGAACCACTGGTTTTTGCTGCAAAAGCTTATATGAGTGCAGGGGTCTTCGAAACTATGCATGTTGCAAAATGGTTGGATACGGCTCACAATGCACTTGCGAGTGATAGTATAATCAGTCTAATTGATAGACAAGTCAAACAGGAGATAACCTCGAAACTGCAAAAGGTGGAGTCTCGAATATTAGAGCTGGAACTTGAGTGTGTTCCTCTCCCACAGTAGCTTGATCTATGTTTGATATATATTATAGATCTTATTCAAGCAACTACAACATTGATATGAAGGCCAACGTTGATAAAAGAAGGATGCTCGAAGATATCACAATAAGCATCGACAACACTTGCACCAAGTGTCCAAGGTAGAGGTTACAAATGTTAAAATATTTTATACATTAAACACCCAAATGCCAAGGCTCTCCGTGAAATTTCCAGGGGTATTCTTCAGCAAATGCCGAGAAGATCCACACAAGCATTGAGGAGAATGTTCAGATGCCACCGAGCAGTGAATACTCGAACATGGAGTGCTAATGGAAAAACCTTGAGCCAAGTATTTGTGCAAAATGTACATTTTCAGATCCGGTGGCTTCCTCTAGGAGAGCACGGCTTCAATGGATGGATGCTAGCAGCCCTTCTGATTTTCGATGGGCTTCTAATAAAGAAAGCATGGACAGAGATCACGATTTGCTTCCATGTTTCTTGTCAACAGATTGCTCAGGACCTCTTCGTGGATTGTTGGCCCACCTTAGTACCCATTACTGAGTTTTCATTTTCTCAACAATTGATCACTGAGTAAATCCAGTTTTTCTGTTTTTATGGTGAGCATCACCCAAACTGTGGAGTTGGGAGCAGCATCTCGATTTCCTCTAGCAGCAAAACGTTCGGGCAGCTCACGGGCTGAGTCATAAAAAATAAAAAATAAAAAGCCACATTTTGCAGTCGAGCTTAATCATCTGCCATTACATTTGACAGCCACTCAGGGCATCATGGTGACAACGGGGGGCTCCATCAGCAACGCATCACTCTCTTCCAGGATTGCCACGTTGAATTACCTAGTGTTTTTCATCAGCGACAGAGACAAATTGTGTAGCAAATCGTGAACGATTTGGGTCGTGACTCCAGTAGCACGAAAATTTCTTCCTGACAGCCAATAGAAGTCCACGATATGAATTTATCCGCGTACCAATATTAATTAGTGGGTGCCCATTACAAGATGAGTTCGGGGCAATCGCGCGTTTTTGTTGGCCGCCGTTTTCATTTGTGTCCATCGGCTGGCAGCAGGGTCGATTTCGTGGAGTTTATGGCCCGATTGCAGCTGTTTGGAGTTAAACGTCATTATTTTGTGAAAGCTCTAGATCACGGGTCGGTGGTATCTTCACGTAGATGTCTATTAGCAGCCAGTGTGAGCCCTTTTTCGGATATAGCGTGGACCTTGTAGGTGAACGAACCATGGTGATATGGCAAATTGGAGCGGCTGGTATTCAAGGATCTTCACTTTTAAAAAAAAACGCCCCACTTTAGTAACTTTCGGGTCATGTAATAAGCTAAAGTTATGCTTAGTATGAGTCACTTTAACAAATGTTTGATCCCGTAGTAATTTAGGGAGAGAAAAGATTCGGGATCTCAAACCACTCTCTTTATTTTATTATTATTTTGCTTTTTATTATTTTTATTTTTCTGAAAAGAAAAAGTAAGAAAAGTCTTTTGGTCTATAAAGAGCACAGCTCCTTCATTTGTAAAGATGGAATTTTCGGCTGGGAGGATTTTTCCCCAGAGCCTAATAGAAAAAATCATGTTGAGTTTTTGGATATTTTGGGCATCTCTGTCGTAGTTTTGCGTTTTTCATAAGTTATAAACCAAGCCAGCATAGAGGGCTATAATCTAGCACATTGGGCAAGCATTTGCGGCTTCCAAGTTGTTTGTCGTCGTTATGTTCTTAGAGGTCTGGGAGTAATGAAAAGTAGTCAGTTATACTTCCATTCTCCTGGCCTCTGATTATGGAACGGACCAGCTTAGTCTCCCTTCTGCGAAACGCAAAGCCTTTATGAGTCCCCTTCTAACTCCATTTACCCTTCTGGTACTGGCACTGGCCATCCCTCGAGGACTGATCCTCCCTTCCTTTTCTTCCCATCAACTCGACTCATTTTCTTTTTTGCTACCCAAGTTTCTCTAAGGCAGCCTCTTTAGATCACCTTGCCCTCAGCCGCACCTGCCTTTGTGATCCTAACTTAGGGAAAACCCCCTAGAGCTGGAGAAGAGCCAGCTTGACGCGAGGAGAGAGGGGTGTGGTGACATTGGCCTCTCTCTCAAGAGTTGTTGCCAAGTCGGCGTGGCCGCAGTTTGGGCTTTTAGCACTCACGTGCCAGTTTCGGGCAACAACATTTTGGCGCCGTTGCCGGGGACAAAGTCTAGTTCCTGGATTTTGAAGACTACGCTTCATTGACATTTGTGGGAGATTACATTGCAGATTCTTCCTCTCACATGGCGACCCCACGAAGGGACATAGCCCTTGTCCTTTTGCAGATTTGAAGATCCGATTAGGGTGTAGAGGTGAGCACACTCATCAGAAGGCTTTCAAGCTCACCTTGGCGACTTCACAAGTTTGATATGAGGTATGATTAAACACGTTTTTTCAAATTAAGTACCTCATTGTTTGATTTATGGAAGAACCGTGAGATATTTGGCACGATGCTTACAACCCACTGGATTTCTCAAAAGTCCATGGATTTCCTAATCAGTGCTACGACCCTGAGGAGGTGCATGACATTCTTCCCGAATTTTATGGAAATGATGGTGTTTCAGCCACCCGAATCGTGGAGTTGGGAGCAGCATCTCGATTTCTTTTGGCAGCAAAACGTTTAGGCAGCTCATGGGCTAAGTCATAAAAAATAAAAAATAAAAAGCCACGTTTTGCAACCGAGCTTAATCATCTGCCATTACATTTGACAACCACTCAGGGCATCACGGTGACAACGGGGGGCTTCATCAGCAACGCATCACGGTGACAACGGGGGGCTTCATCAGCAACGCATCACTCTCTTCCAGGATTTCCACGCTGAATTACCCGGTGTTTTTCATCAGCGACAGAGACAGATTGTGTAGCGAATCGTGAACGATTTGGGTCGTGACTCCAACAGCACAGAAATTTCTTCCTGACAGCCAATAGAAGTCCACGATATGAATTTATCCGTGTACCAATATTAATTAGTGGGTGCCCATTACAAGATGAGTTCGAGGCAATCACGCGTTTTTGTTGGCAGCCATTTTCATTTGTGTCCATCGGCTGGCAGCTGGGTCATTTTCGTGGAGTTTACGGCCCGATTGCAGCTGTTTGGAGTTAAACTTCATTATTTTGTGAAAGCTCTAGATCACGGGTCGGTGGTATCTTCACGTAGATGTCTATTAGCAGCCAGCGTGAGCCCTTTTTCGGATATAGCGTGGACCTTGCAAGTGAATGAACCATGGTGACGTGGCAAATTGGAGTGGCTGGTATTCAAGGATCTCCACTTTTTTTTAAAAAGGCCCCACTTTAGTAACTTTTGGGTCATGTAATAAGCTAAAGTTATGCTTAGTATGAGTCACTTTAACAAATGTTTGATCCAGTAGTAATTTAGGGAGAGAAAAGTGGATCTCAAACCACTTTCTCTTTATTTTATTATTATTTTGCTTTTTTATTATTTTTATTTTTCTAAAAAGAAAAATTAAGAAAAGTCTTTTGGTCTATAAAGAGAACAGCTCCTTCATTTGTAAAGATGGAATTTTTGGCTAGGAGGATTTTTCCCCAGAGCCTAATAGAAAAAATCATGTTGAGTTTTTGGATATTTTGGGCATCTCTGTTGTAGTTCCGCGTTTTTCATAAGTTATAGACCAAGCCAGCATAGAGGGCTATATAATCTGGCACATTGGGCAAGCATTTGCGGCTGCCAAGTTGTTTGTCGCCGTTATGTTCCTAGAGGTTTGGGAGTAATGAAAAGTAGTCAGTTATACTTCCATTCTCCTAGCCTCAGATTATGGAACGGACCAGCTTAGTCTCCCTTCTGCGAAATGCAAAGCCTTTCTGAGTCCCCTTCTGAATCCATTTACCCTTCTGGTACTGGCACTGGCCATTCCTCAAGGACTGATCCTCCCTTCCTTTCCTGCCCATCAACTCGACTCATTTTCTTTTTTGGTTCCCGAGTTTCTCTAGGGCAGCCTCTTAAGATCACCTTGCCCGCAGCCGCGCCTGCCTTAGTGATCCTAACTTATGGAAAACCCCCTAGAGTTGGAGAAGAGCCAGCTTGAAGCGAGGAGAGAGGGGTGTGGTGACATTGGCCTCTCTCTCGAGATTTGTTGCCGGGCCGACGCGCCCGCAGTTTGGGCTTTCAGCACTCGTGTGCCAGTTTCGGGCGACAACACAACCCACTTTAGCCAAAAACACAACCACGTACAGGTTGATCCAAGAAACAAAATCCAAGTCGATCAGTTGCCAGCGAAAACATAGATGCCGGTTATTTTGAAGAATCGGCTGCCGATGGAGATGACTGCTCGGTAGCTCCACGTAATTGATGCTGTTCATGAACTGTGTGAAACAAACTTCCACGTAGCAGATAGAACCGATGAATGGCTTCCAAATAGCGTGAGGTCTGCCCAGTTTGAACTCCATGGGATCAGCGGACAGTCTAACCCGATTTGCCCTCATCTGCTTGATTGCAAGCGTGGGTTGGTGAACTCCGAGCAATGAAGACACCACCACTCAGGCACTCCAAAAGCACCCACGATTCGGCTGCCAAGTTGATATGACGTGTTGGTTTTGCAGAGGGCCCTGTTATCATCAACATAGCAAGGAAGCCAACCGGGAGTCTAGACAAAATAGAAAACAGGTCACCCCAAGCCGTCTTTGACTGTAAAATGCAGACAATTTACAACTTCAAGTGACCACAAGAGATTTCCTGAGATTTCTTCTTTGCAATGGGTGGTTAGTGGAGATGCGTCTAACCAACGTTACAACATTTTGGCTGCCAGATGGATATGAAATCGACTGCCAGCTTGTCAGCTTACAAAGGAAAATCGTGGACCTCTATCGGCTGTTGAAGGAAATGCATATATGTAATTGCTATAACAGATGGTTACCAAAACAATTGATTGATACAGCAGATTGGATCAGTTCATCAATCAACTCGTAAGCCAGCCGTTCCAAAACGCCAGCGAATGATGCCACAAATTCGACACTCCAAATTCTATGTGACAGTGCACCCACATTTGGTTGTTAGCGATGAAATTGATCATTTAGATTCCTTGATCTTTTCAAGTTTGCTGAGGATATTTAAAAATGTATTCCTTTGGTGACAATGGCGTGACAACACTCTCCAAGCGTGCCAACACTCTTCAATCAACTCTCTCAGTTCTGGAACGAAGGTTTTTGCACGACAGATGGGCGATCTCCTGCTATGTTTGAAAACTTTTGGAGCCTTTGCTTCCGTGCTTTTTCCTTTTACAGAAAACTTTAATAGTAGTTTCCTTTTGGTCCCACAACTTGAAAAGAAATCTTCCTCGAAGTTGAAGACAAAGACAATGTAAATATTTCAATACAGGCATTCTCATACTTGAAAAAACGCTGACACATTGTCTGGCGGAGGCAAGGAAGGACCTGTAACTTCTCACCAGCTGTATAGTCTTTAAGACATATAGCACAAGCTTCTGATGTTGCATAACTAATTACCCTTCTCTGATGCCTTCTTTCTGTTTGCCGACTAGATCTTGCCTTGATCTTCTTAATAAGCATTCGATAGATTAAAACCCATCAATAAATAAATGCGGAGGACTAGCAAACAGTAAAGTAATGAGTAGTATATGGGTCCTTCTTTTTGATGCTTCTTTTTGTCCAAAGTATGGAGAACTTCATAACTCGTGTTCCAAAGGATCCATAAAGGATAATAAATAAACCGAAGCATGATCCAAGAAATGACAAGAAGGATTAAAGAAATACTCAGTATAATGTTAGACCCATTGTATTTGATCATTTTGCCAATTTCTAAGAACACGTCACTTGCATCATGGAGCGCCAAAACAATGGATCCCACTCTAGCGAACCTTAGCAAGTATGACAATATAGTCATAATAACAATTGCCACATGATGGTGCCATGCTCACCCCAAAGTCTGACCGCCTTGTTTCCCAGAAAATCAATACAAAAGTACCATATGTATATAATCCTGTTGTGTACATGTATGATGCCTTTAATTTTGTCTTCACTTTCTGAACTGGCCAGACTTGGTCCCCTGGTCCAACCCAAATTTTTTTTGTATTTGTGAACCATGGCTCATTGTATGTCACTGTCAATGCTATAATCTCTGCTGATAAGTAACATATACATTTCCATGCAGACTCCTTGAACTTAGTATGTCATTTGTTGCATTCAACTTGTTGATCCTAAGATGCCCCTCACACTCATATCTGAACATCAAGTTACCATTTAGGTGGTAACATCTGGCTCCATGGGGGACGCATGCTCTCCTCGAGAGCATGTGAGAACCTCAGCATTCTCTATGTATCCGCAGAAAAACTTGAAAGAAAAGTGTGATGGGATGGCTTTATTCACATCCCACACTTTATTACAAAACAAAGAAGAACTGAAAATTTAAATGCTCGTGCAAGAGCTTATTTTTCTTCCTACCTACCTACTCTATCATGAATCTAGCACACATTAGGTGTATGCATACAAGTAATGGAGCCATCTCAGCTCCTTGTTAACAACATAACATCTCCCCTTGTGTTTGGTCATTAACAAAAACAAGGTCTCATAAAAAATGTTGTAGATTTGACCCGAAAACACCATCAAAGTAGGGCTGTCATAGAAAAGCTTCTGCTGTAAACATAAGAGATCATTCAAATTTTTAACCATACAGCACGTTGGAATGCATGCTTCATCAATATAACATTGAAGAGGGCTGAAATAGGCAATGGACAGCCCTTCTCCAATCTAACCTTTGTCATTCAAGAGACTTTCATGAGACAGATCTGCAACACAAATGTTATTAGTTTCAAAATATACCTGAAGCAGCTTCTCATCTACATCATGAATTTGTTCATGAACTTGGGGCAGCTTCACTTCTTTAGTCATATCCAGGATCTCCTCAACAATATCTTCAACCAAAGGCTTTTGTAGTGCTTCCCCGATTGGATCTTCAATGGTCTGTTCTTTAGGCTCAGGATGGACCCTAGGGATGAGAGCATCATATTCTTTAGCAAGATGCTCAATCTCATCTACTGTCCCATCGTGCCAGCGGAGGAGAAACCTCTCGAAAAAATTTGCCACTGAATCTATGGATTCATCCAACAGACCACAGAACTAGGTCATTGCATCGTTTTCCAAAGTTATGGCAAAAACGATCATAATATCATCCTCATGACGAACATTAAAATCAGCCATCAGTTTGTAGAAAGAGGCAATATGATGGGTGGCTGAAACATCATCATTTCCATAAAATTCGAGAAGAATGTCATGCACCTCCTCAGGGTCGTAGCACTGATTAGGAAATCCATGGACTTTTGAGAAATCCAGAGGGCTATAAGCCTCGTGCCAAATATCCAACGGTTCTTCCATAAATCAAACAATGAGGTACTTAATTTAAAAAAACGTGTTTAATCATACCACATACCAAACTTGTGGAGTCGCCAAGGTGACCTTGAAAGCCTTCTGATGAGTGTGCTCACCTCTACACCCAATCGGATCTTCAAATCTGTAAAAGGGCAAGGGCTCTGTCCTTTCGTGGAGTCGCCATGTGAGAGGAAGAATCTGCGATGTAATCTCCCACAAATGTCAATGAAGCGTAGTCTTCAAAATGCAGGAACTGGACTTTGTCACGCGGGTGACCCGGGGACAAATCTTTTTATTCCTGGACGACCTTTGTTTCTTTTAAGTTTTTTACCTTTTTGCCTTTTTTTGGTAGATTTTTAGTCCAATCACTCTCCGAAATTAGACTTGAATCTACCTGGAGACTCCACTGTCAGTAAACACCTCAAGGTATTCAATTAGAAGAAACTCTGAAGGTTTGCTCAATTTCATCCCCGAACTTGAAAAGGTTTATAGGAGGAGACTGAACAAACTTGCTTCTCGTAGGATCTTTGAAGAACTTGGATATGAGTCTGTTTCAGACATCCATCTTTTATTTCATGAAAACTTAGAAAATTTTGAAAATAATGATTGTTTCCTTTCCACGATGGGTGAGTTTTTACTCAACTCAACTTCACTCAGATAGCAGGTCAACCCCATGACGTTCCTGAGAAGGCTATTGATAAACTCATGACTTTTAATGGCATTTATGCCTCTACCTCTGTTGAGCAGCATATCAGAAACTTTTCTAGACACTGTGGTTCCTATGTCGGGGGTACTAACAAACATGAAGATGTATACATGACCCTTGTCGCTCTATCTTTGGATGGTAAAGCTGGAAACTGGTATGACAACTTGTCGAACAACTCTTTCGCTACCATAGCAGCCTTCAAGGCTACATTCCTTGGAAAATTTGGCAGCAAAAAGGAACCTAGACATCTAGTGGCAGCCTTGACTAGTATGAAGAAATTTGATACGGAAACCATGGATGAATTCAATGATAGGTTCACAGAGTTATCAAATTCCATCCCTGCTACTTATGCTCCTCCTGTGGCTTCCATTTTGGATTTTTATATAAAAGCATTAAGTGGCAAAATCCAGTATCAGATAAGAGAAAAAGAGCCCACCACATTGCTTGAAGCTCAAGGTTTGGCTATCAAAATTGATAAAAACATGCAGTCTTCAGGAGAGTCAAACATCCAGGGTTACTCTAGATCATCAACTCCTTTGAAAACTGTGGAACCTAAAGGAAAAGAGCCATCAAACGAGGCATATGAAAAGAAGCTCATGGACCTAACAGAAAAAATGCAAGACATGGAAAGGAAGTACTTAGCACATATTAAAGAGGTTCAGAATTGGGTCATAACTGGTGAAAGAACTCAACCTCCACCACCTCCTAGAACCTTCCCTGCAAAACCAACATGGCAAAGAAGAAATCCCAACCATGAACAGAGGCCTCCTCATTAGTTAGAGGCTGCTAACATGGTTGAAACTTACATGCCATTTTGTAGGGCATGTGAAGACCTTCATGAAGAATCTTCTTGCTATTATGCATGCTATGTTCAGGAGCATGGTTTTCTAGAGGGTTGTGGTCCGAAAGCATCATCAAGCGAGCCTAAGTACATAAACTATGTAGGTGACATGCATGATATTTCCGGAGAAAGTTGGAGAGAGGCAAAACAATATTCAAGAGAACCTGAGTACATTAACGCAGTTGGACAGCTCCATCTTGTCACCATAGAAACTCGGGGTCAAGTCGAAGATTATAGTCAACAATTGGATAACCTCACTAAAAACTTTGGTACTAATCCTACAAATGAGCATAATGATGATAGTTTGGAAGGTTTACTACCTTGTGACCTTTTTTCTGAAGAAGATGACTATGATCATGAGGAGGGATATAGCCAGGGATGTGATACAAGTGAGGAAGAATCCCTTACATTTGAGATGGATGATAACTACGAAACTTTAATTGAAAATCCAATCTTAGAAGTTTCATGTGATGAGAGTCCTCCATGCTCTCCATCGGATGACAAATATTTGGAAAATTGGGTCCCATGTGATATCTTTGAAACCCAGCTTTTTGAAGAAGATTGTTTTGAGAAGAATGAGGAGTGTAGCCAGGGACTTGAAACTAGTGATGAGGCATCTCTCATATCTGACATAGATGCCGATGATGACTATGAGATTTTTTTTGAAAATCCAACCTATGATATTTTTGAAAATATTTTTGAGAATCTCATCTATGATGTGTCCAGCGAGGGGAGTGTTTATTCTGAGACTTGTGAAAGTTGTAAAGAAGAATAGTCAGAGTTTTCATATGATCAGTCAGAATTGTATCTGAGTATTGGTAATAAGGACTTGAAAAAGAAGTGCAGTGAAGAATCATATGGGATACAACTAGTTGAAGTTTTTTCTCAGCCATCGTCTTCACATATAGATGTTCCTTATGTTTTGGAGCAACTTGGGGTTTATACAACGAGTTATCATTTGATAAGCCTTGATGATCAGCATGATGGAGTAGTCGACCTGCCTCATCATCCCGATTTGTATATCAGCGCTATCCAGTCATGGATAGAAGCATCCTGCACGAGCATCTACCAGTTTGGGAAGAAGTTTGACGACATTATTCATGCCTATGATTTCCCATCCAGCCCGCCCATTCTGGATCATCTCGTAGGTTTGCATTTTCTGAATAAAATATTCTTGTTTTGGCTGGAAACCAAAGACAAGGAAAAACCTTTTTACATTAATAAAATGCTTAGGTGGTTACATTGGATTTATGATTATACATAACCGTTTTTATTTTCATGCTTAGAGTAGGAAAATAGGTTCCTTAAAGTGAGCATTTACTGTAGCATTTTCTTTCTGTACTTAGGAATAAATAAATTTTTCAATTAAGTTTTGTCATTCCTTTGAATAGAGCAACTTTTGGATCATTGGCTCTTTTTCATAAAACTTGTGCTACTGAAGTTTTTCTTGTCAAGTTGAGATGTTTTTATAGGATGTGGAAACCAGAGATTCTGGTGTTCTTGTATGCTCTCCTTGCATAAGAGACTAGATCGAGCACACGTCCCACAGTTGGAGCCAAATGTTATCCACTAATTTTGCACTCAGTGGATTTTTCGGTGAGCCGCCACAGCATTGAACAAGTACACTTGTTCATGATCAGAATTCCGAAGTTCGTCGGCCTTTTCCTAGGACTCTGTTCGGAACTTTTTGTAAATACATGTTCATACCCCCTTGGGGAGATTGTAAAAAAATGTCCTAGCATTTAATTTTTTCTAAAAGGCTTGGCTTCCCGGACTTGGGCATCAAGCCGACTAGCCTAGAGTGTTTTTTCCCTTGGTTATTATTGGCTGTTGAACAAACGACCAATAATTTCTGAGTTTTTCACTCGCTCCTCCAAAGCTGAGGTAGTTGTCTTGGTGTTTTGGCCTTGGGAGGTTATTAGAGCTTTCGTGTCAGTATTTTTTTTCATGCTAGGCATTCCGATTGAGTCGTATGAACATGTACTAGGTCCCCCTAAAGTTTTGTTGGATTCCGAGAAAAATAAATTTTTCCATTTTTAAGCCATTTTTTAATGGTTTAAATGGAAATTTTCAAAATGTAATAAAAGTGTGATTCATAGTCAGTTTTCGGCTTGGTTGGGCTCATTTTCAAGCCCGGAGCAACATCTTTACCCCAGGGGCCACTTTCACCATCAATCAGGCAGCCGAAGCACCCTGTGAAGCAGTATTTGATTAAAAAGGCATCAAGATGGCATTTAAATGCTAAAAGTAGACATTTTGGCACTAAGGTCCAAATATTAAAAAGTCAAAATTAAAGTCAAAATTGAATTTTTAAGTGGTGGAGATGATTTGGCATGGGTCCCATATTAAGTTACGACTCTATACATGAGTTGAAACTTTGGATTAAATTTGAGGTTTGAATTAAATTAAAAAAGATGGTGATGTGGGCATGAGGATGAAGAGCTCATGCTAGTGTAAAATGGTGTGTGGTGGTGATAAGTGGGATTGGTTGGAACCCATCCACTTAATAAATTATAAAATAAACCATGCCATATAATGTTTATCCAATACAAATTGCAAGCGAATGGTTCATGCTAGCAAGTAGGAAGGGTGATGTGAGGCATGAGGACTCACGCTAGCTTAATTCGTGAGGGTTGCGCTAATGTGATGGGACCAACTTCATAGCTTGGCATATGTTAAATAAATTGCAAAAGTTAAATTATTGCATAGTATCGTGATGATTGGGAGATGAAAGGTGACGTGAGTATGGCTCTCACGCTAGCTGTGAGTGGATGCAATTGGATGAAAGGGTGGACCCCTCCCCTATCATAGTGATCACATATTAAAGCATTGTTTACTCCTTCAAGTCTTCGATCCTTTCCTTAACGCCAAGCTGCCATACCATTTGTGTGAGGAGGAAGAGGCTCATGTGGGGCTTATTTGGTGAAGATTTTGAGTGATGTGGCTCCTAGGGTTTGGGTTGGTAGCAGAGGTGGCATCTACCTCTTCAGTTCTGCTTCTGATTAGTTGAGTTCAGCCAGTGAGAATTCACTTCAACTCAGTTACATGCTGAGTTGATCTTTAGTTCATTAAATCCCCCCTGGGGTTGAGTTTTTGTATAAGTAGAGGCTCTTTTGAGCTCTATTAGAATGGAACTTTTGTGGTAGAGTTAATCTAAGAAAATTGTATCAAGCATTTTCTTTAGAATTGTTAATAAATATATTCGACTTTGGAAGTGTATGGGCTTTTGATTGTAGTGAATTCTTCATGGTTGAGGTGATATTGTCTCTAAATCCTCTCTTTCAATACTTGCATGCGTTTAATTAATTTGCTAGCTCAAGAAGGCCATTGTTGGCACGGTAGAATAGCCATTTGTTGTCTCAATTTGGTTATTTATGCAAAGTAGATTAATATCTTGATGGACATGAGTAGTTAGTAATACGACATGTTGATCTAGATTTGATTTTCCTAGCATACTAGCATATGATAGTTTTGTTCTCACTTCTTGTATTGAGCGTTTGTGTGTTATCAGGCTTCACCAATTGTAGAAGGGTGTGAGCTCAGTTGCTTCTATCCCAAGCTTCAAACAACCATTTTTGAGTTTAACACTTTGTGATTGCAGGACCTGCAGGGTTCGTCATCTTTTGCTACAAAAAGAAAGCTGGGAGCAGCTCTCTCTCTTGTGTTCCATCCACAAGATAAAACATTATTTTGGTTACTAGTTACTTCAAGAAGCCCTAAGCTCTATTTATCCTCCCTTTGGCTTCTTCTTTCTTGGCTTGTTTGGATTTCCCTCCTCTTCTCTTTTTGCTGCCCTCTTTTTGTCCTTTCTTCACCTTTGTTGCAGCCCTCTTTTGCCTTAGTTTGCAGCTCTCTTTTGCCTTAGTTGGCAGCCCTCTTTTTTTCCCTTTTCTCTTTCGTTTCCCATCTTATTCTTCTTCTTTTTTCCTCCGTTTTCACTGTAGAAATTTACTTTCTTTTAGAGTTAGTTTATAGATTTTTTTTTTTTTTTTTACTAACATATAACAGTTCAGTGTTCAAAGCTCTTGTTTTCAGGGAAGTCAAGAAGAGCCCAAAGGCTATAAGCAAGCAAAGAGCGAAAAAGACAAAAACACCTTTCTCTTCTCTCTCTCCCATTCTCACCTTGCTCATTCAAGAAGAGGCAAAAACATAAAAAAAACATTGTAAAAAGTTAAATAAAAATCAAGTGGTATAAAGGTTCCCACACCCCGCTTCCCCCATTTGGGAGAAGCCTGTATCGTCCATCTTTTCATGTTTGCATGCTTGTTGAATAATTGGTTAGAATAGAATAGGGAAAGATAGTTTCAATTTTTGAAAAGTTTTTTGCTTTCATAAAAGTTTAAAAAAGAAAATGTTTCTTGTTTCTTTTATTTAGCTTTGCTTTAGAATTTGCTTTCATTTGATATAAATTGCAAAAAGTAAAAAGAAGTAAAATCTCTTGAATCTCACTGTCAGGTGGATCAAGAGTGCTCTCTGTTAGAGGGTTTGTTTGCTTTCATTTATTTCATGCACTTTGCTCTTTAATTTGTTAACTTAATTCTAAGTCTCTTGGACTTGCCGAAATCCAAGTCAAGAGCACTCTCTATCGGAGAGCATAGTAGTATGTTTGCATCATCCTTGCATCTAGGCATATAGAATAGCTAAGGCTCTTGAACTTTTGTCATAATACAAAGTTAAGAGCACTTTGTGTTGGAGGGTTTAATTGATTTTCTAATAAAATTTGCAACTCACATCTTCCCCTTAATTAATTTACTTCGTTGCTATCCTTCACCTAGTATGCTCTGCCGACTTTCATAGTTGGGCTCGTACTCAGAACGGCGAACGGACTTGTTAATCTCGCAAATAACAACATAATAAAATTTTACCCCGTAACCAACACACCGGCATTGTCGAAAGCATTCAAAGTCAATTCTCAGTAAGGGCGCCGGAACTCCCCGTTGTCTTAGAGTCCCGGTTAGCTGGTCAACCCACCGAATACCATCCTGGGATACTGGAGGGGCCGACATGTCTAGAATGGAATAACTTCAAACGCTTTCCTGGTTGGTCTTTTATACCTTTGATTATACCTTTGACAAGCCATAATAAACAAGACCATCAAAAATCTATAAAATAAACCAAGAGAAAATTGCAAAACACATTCACTAGCACTATTATGAGACTTGTACTTTCAGTATTTTTCAAGCATCTCAGACGTTTGACTCCATAAGGCACTGGTCTGGTTTTTCATGCATCATTATTAATCTGGGCCATTTGTCCTTTGGTTTTCTCAAGTAAAATCTTTATCTGTGAATGCTAGTTTACTTCATAAATTCTCGTCATACTGTTCATCTTTTAATCTGGTGCAGCAACGTGGATTTCTTTTCTTCTTATATTTATTTTTTCAGTTGATAGAATTGTAATCTTCTTTCATCATAACAAACTCCTAAACAACACCCATCCGTATCACCTTCATAAAACTTAAACACTTTGAGCCTTAGAAACTCTTTGTTAGGGACTACCTCCCTTGGCTTCGTTAGGAGTTATCCTAAACGAAGGAGCTAGGAGTAGGTGACAGTACTTGGCTCTGTGCTTTCCCCCAAGGTCACACCTCTCCCACTTTCTCAAGTGAGGAGACAACTTTCGGAAGATTTATGCTGTTGGTGTGCAATCGGCGGACAACACATTGTAAACTTATCCTATGACTTAGACTGTTTGAGACTTGTGAGATTGAAGATCTTTTCCCCATTTTGACCTCTATGCATGATGGATCCCATGTTGTTTTGTGTCTCGGCTCTTAGTTGTGCGACAAAACTGCCTGAAGCCTTGATCCTTCTAGGCCAGGAGAACCCGCTGGTTTTGGTTCTTGAGCTTAGGCGATTTGGGTTTTGAAGCCTTGACCTCTCGGGTCGGCTGCCCCCTGTTATCCACTAATTTGGCACTTAGTGGATTTTTCGGTGAGCCGCCAGAGTATTGAATAAGTACACTTGTTCGTGATCAGAGTTCAGAAGTCCGCCAGCCTTTATCTGGGAGTCTGTTTGAAGTTTTTTGTAAATACATGTTCATACCCCCTTAGGGAAATTGTAAAAAATGTCCTAGCATTTAATTTTTTATAAAAGGCTCGGCTTCCAGGACTTGAGCATCAAGCCGACTAGCCCAGAGTGTTTTTTCCCTTGGTTATTATTGGTTGTTGAACAAACGACTAATAATTTCCGAGTTTTTCACTCGCACCTCCAAAGCTGGGGTAGTTGTCTTGGTGTTTCGGCCTTAAGAGGTTATTAGAGCCTTCGTGTCAGTGTTTTTCAACATGCTAGGCATTCCGATTGAGTCGTATGAACATGTACTAGGTCCCCCTAGAGTTTCGTTTAATTCCGAGAAAAATAATTTTTTCGTTTTTTATTTTTTAATGGTTTAAATGGAAAAATTCAAAATGTAAAAAATATGTGATCTGGAGTTCATTTTCGGCATGCTTGGGCTCATTTTCAAGCCCGGAGCAGCATCTTTACCCCAGGGGCCACTTTCACCATCAGTCGGGCAACTAAAGCACCCGTGGGGCAGTATTTGGCTAAAAATGCATCATAGTAGCATTTAAATGCTAAGTTTGGATAAAATGCACCTAAGTCAAAATATTCAAAAAGTCAAAATTAATTAAAAAGTAGTGAAAGGGTGACTTGACATGTAGGCCATATGGAGTTACGACCCTCTTCTACTTAGTGGAAGTTAAAACTTTGGCTTAAAATAGTGAAATCAAATTAATTCAGAGGAAGTGGGTGACGTCAATATGGATGGAGCTCACGCTATTCGCTAGTGAGTGTGATGAGTGGGAATGGGTTGGACCCCATCATCTATTAAACTATATCTTATCGTAGCATATGCTATGGAGTCTATCATAAGTTTTTATGCTAGCTAGGAAGTGGGCAATGTCAAATGTAGACTCACGCTAATGGTGGGTTGTGGCTTGTATGAAGTGTGGACCCCATATGTTACACATCATTCAAACGTTGTTGTATTAAACCATAGTGTATCCAATGCATGCGAGTTATGGTGACATCACAAAACTTTACGCCAAGCCTGTCGTACGACTCACGTGGAAGGAAACTCCCGCGTGAGGGATTGAAGGCTACCGATTTGGAGGTTGGTAAATCTTAGTGTGTTGGCACTGATTGGATGTGTTGGTAGTTCAAGCTCAGTTCAGCTCCGGTTCAGGCTCAGGTTTAACTCAGTTAACTTTGGACTCTCTCTTCAGTTCATAAAGTGCCCCCCTGGACCTTGGTTTTTGTATATATAGAGGCTCTTTGCACTCTCTTTAAGGGGAGAGTTTGGCATAGAAACTCTGGTGGAATTTGTAAGCTTCTTTTTGTTAATAAAATATTGAGACTTCGGAGGTCATTTGATGGGATTTTGGCATTGTGTCTTTATCTTATGTGAAGTAATATCTCTTTCACCCTACCCTTGTATTGCAATTTGATTATTATGTTTATTGAACACTAACAATCTAGTACTTAGGCTTCTAATCAATTTGCATTGAGTGTTTGTGTCTTCAAGGATTGCATCTAGTTGGAGCTCTCAGCATCTAATACCTTCACCATACAAATGTTCCATTATTAATATATTTTGTTTGCAGGGTTGCAAGTGATTCCGGATCTTTCTTTCCTTCTCCAACAAATTTCTAAAAAACACTTTTTGGTTACTTGTTACTAGTCCTGCCCATCTCTAAGTTGTGGAAGATCCAAGTCATACCTTTCTCCAAGCCTGGAATCTCCCACCAAGCTTGCCATCTTGCTTTTCTGGCTTGTCTTGGTCTCCTGCTTTCATCTTCCTTCCTTTCTCTCATCTTCTTCCCCTTCTGCTAGTATTCTCGTATCACCCTTCCTCATTCGTGCTAGATCCCCTTTCTCTCCTTTTTGCTTTCATTTTTTTTAACATTCTCTTCTTTGTCTTCCCTTCGTTTTCTCTTTGCTTCATTGTCCTCTCCTCCTCTCGTCCATCTTCTCTCTTCTGCTTCCTTTTTGTTTGCTCCCCCTTATTTTGGTGAGTTTAGAGCTTGCATTTTTCTTTGTTAGTTTAGTTTGTTAGTATTGTTAGTGTAGCTTTGCATTAGATCTCATTTCTATAGTTTTAGATCCATAAAGTTTGTAGATCTTAATCTTATATTAGTTTCAAGTTTGATTTATTTTGCTAATGACTAATGGGTGCATGATTATTTTGGATTTTTGTTTGTTGTAGGTATTGAGAGGAGAATAAAGTGCAAAGGTGAAGCAAAGAGAGACTTGAACCTAAAACACTTGGAGATTACCCAAAGAAGAAGAGAAACACATCAAGAAACCGTAAGGAAGATCCAAAACCCAATGAAGATGTTGCTAAACAAGAAGATCTAAAGCTTCTCACTCTCCTTTTTGTAAAAGAATTCATAAGACTTCTTGTTCCAAGTTTTTGCTTACTTTTAGTTCCCAAAAGGTTGAAAGTCCTCAATATTGTACTTAATCAATAGAAAGACTAAGTGGGATAGGGCCTCCCACACTTTGTGTTTTCCTTCTCCCATTTGGGGAAGAGCCTTGGGTTGTCCTTTTGTTTGGTTATTAGCATGCTTAGAGTAGTTTCATTTTATGCTTAGAGCACTAGTTGCTAGTTCAGTTTATTTTTGCTAAGTTAGTTTCTTTCAAGTCATTGTTTATTAATCTTTTTGAGCTATCACTTGGTTTCCACATTTAAAATCTACTTGTCTCTTAAAAAGAAACCAAAATCTCTTGAATCTCACGTTGTGGATCGAGTGTTCTCTATCGGAGAGTTGTTTTTATTTCGGTTTTTTTAACTTACCCCCATGCTCTCTCGATTAAGGCCTTAAAACCTGAAAGAGATTCTTGGGTAGATTAGTTTTTTTCATTTCAAGTATTTTAATTCCGTGCATGGTAAGTCTCTTGAACTTTGTCATAAGACGAAGTCAAGAGCGCTCTCTGTCGGAGAGTTTTATTTGTGCTCATTAATAAAAAAAATTCAACACACATTTCCCATAAAATTTACTTCATTGCTTTCTATCACTTAGTATGCTCTGTCAACCTTAAAAAGTTGGATTCGTACTTAGAACGGTGATTGGAATTTGATTAATTTTACAAGTGACAACCATAAGTAAAACTTTTACTCCCATAACCAACGAACCGGCATTGTTGATAAATATTGAGGTAGTGGGTAAATTCTTGCAAGTGACATCAGAAATCACCGTTGCCATAGAGTTCTAGCTTGCTGGTTAAGTTCCTTGGACACCTAGCCTAGAATACTGAACGGTCCGACATGTCATTGTGAGGAGCCACTAAAGGTATATCTTCCGGTTGATACCTTGTGTACTTAGCCATAATAATCAAGATCACTAAAAATTTATAAAATTTACAAAGAACACTTGCAAAATGATCTCACAAACACACTGAACGCTTGTATCATTGCATCCCAAGCACTACAATCTTGACTCCGTTACCCATCTGATAAGGCACTGTTCTTGTGCTCATTTCATATATATATCTGAAGTGCATATTTTATTTCAATATGGATGCCTTTGCTTAAATCAATCAGTTGTGTTGTCCTTAAATTATTGCAAGTATACCTTTGTGCTATTTAAATTTTAAATCTGTGATCTTTTCACCATAATAAACTCTTAAACAACACCCATCTGCATCACCATACACCAAAAACACTTAAAATACACTGAGCCATAGAAACTCTTTGTTAGGGACTACCCCCTTGGCTTCATTAGGCGTTAGCCTAAACGGAGGAGCTAGGAGTAGGTGACAGTACCTGGTTCTATGCTTGCCCCCAAGGCCACACCTCTCCCACTTTCATAAGTGAGGAGACAACTTTCAGAAGATTTCTGCTGCTGGTGTGCATTCGGCGGACAACACCCCCGATGTTTGGTCTTGACTGTGGATATTCCCCCTAGTTTCCCGGGAAGTTGTCAGCTAAAACTTGAAGCAATATGTCTACCATCATTACATGCATTATGAGCTATATGTTATATATTATGAAATGCAAAGCTTGCAAATGAAATTGCAAAACTGTGTCTTTAGACACAAAATCAAAAAGGCTTTAAAGTGAAAGTGTTAAGGGCCCAAATAAAGCAGTGGATAAACAAATGCTAAATCTAAAGATTGCTGGCCATCTGATTCAAATGTAATGATTAATTCCTCATGGATCCTACGAGTTTTGATGTGATATGGAGTAAGGGGCAACAAATTCTAAGTGTCCCCTAGGATCTCTTCACTACAGTTTCTTGTGTACTCAATGCAAGGGTCCTAGAAAAGATGCTCATAGAGCTTGATCTTTAGCTTGGATGTGAGTTGTAGACATGACTGTTAAGGTTGAATGGACACTTTCCAGATCAGCTCATCCACTTGTGAGACACCACCATTCCCTATTGTTCAATCCACCATGCATATGTCACTTTGGTTGTGTGTACTTGACATTATTAAGATAAACCACAAAGTCAAAGTCAGTCCAAAGTCATTTCCCTTTTTCCTTAGCCTTTGTTTTCCATTCTCACCCAACAATAACACATTGTTTACCCTTTGTAAGTATGGCATGGACAAGCAGACTTCTAGAAATTTCCAAGATTCTTCAGAAGCACAAGTACATCTTGCTATTATTATTATTGGTCACCATGATTATAAATTACTAATTTAAAGCTTGGTTTTGATATACATTACTGGAGCATTTCTTACCCTGGATCCCTACAGGATCATATGGATACAGTTTCTCGCCTTCAGTTTGGGTACTCTGACCTGGTCAACCCAGTTGACTAAGTCAATCACGTTTCCCAAGGCAATGACTCAAAATACAACATTGTCTATATTTGTTCCAAACATGCCTAGGACCAGTACTGCGGTTTTCAGTTTTGAGATTTTGGCCCCGGTTCTCCTGAAAAGTGATTATTATCACTTTATTATTGGCCAAATGATCAAATTTCATTACAGATGGCAGTATGTTGAGTTCTCCTAGAGAAATGCAGGGTTCCAGGGGGTATGAGTAGCCACTTGTACCATTCTTCTATGTCTCCATATCATCTAGAGCAGTTAGTTTTCCCTAGTTTGCACCCTGGACAAAGTTATGGTGGATTTATCATTTTCCAGAGGTTATACCAACAAAAAATGAACTAGAGAAATTACTGAAAAAATTGATTTGGCCTCCTAGGTCAATGAAATGGCTTGGAATTATGACAGATGATGTGTCTTAGCATACTAGACAGTGCTCCAACATTTTTCAGTCAGCAGATGTCAAGATTATTTTATATTGGCTCAGCCAGTGAGGAAAGACCCCCAAGCGGTGCCCCCTCTACTTGGCTAATGATATATTGTAGTGTTATATCATATGATTTGAAGTTGTAATGGGGCATAGGGTGAATTAATCCCTTAGTGACCCCCTCCTATGTATTATCATGTCACATCTTATGCTATATTGTGACTTTCACCTAGGATAGGTGTCCTTGAGTAAAGTGCGCCCCCTCTTTGACTTAGTTACTTGATCCATGTTGTTATCTATGTATTGTTGATCTCCACCGTTGATGATGTTTTAATCTCAACTGTTGGATGTAAAATAAAGTTAGGGTCTATGTCTCTCTCAAACTATTTAAGAGAGGTGACCCCCCCATTGTAATTCATGAGCTTTGGCACCGGAATTTGAATAAAGAGATTTTGTTTGGTATTACTCTTCTTTGTAACTTGTAAATGATTTGATGATCTGATGACTGGCATTGATGCTGTTCTACACCAAGTTCTTGTTCGGGATCCATCTTGTATCTTTTTCTTTGCCCATTTCATCTGCAGGTTGAAGGAGGCCCGCTAGGGAGAGAGAGAGGGTGTTTTTTATGGGGGAACTCACCATCGTCTCGGCTCTAGGGTGTCCGGATAAGGGAGTATTTCTATCTTGATGATTTTTTACTTCCTATCTTTTCTTTATTATGCATATCTCTTTCGTTTGCCTTATCATTTGGGTTTCACTGATCTAGTAGGTTGAAGGAAGTGCTAGGGTGACTGGCTATGGCTCAACTACGTCAATATTGTCTCCAAAAAGCCTCATTTGAACGGGAAAGTGGAATTCTTCATCATTTCTGAAGTCATCTACAAGATCCAGGTACGTCTCACTGGTAATTTCTCCTTCTTTTATTTTCTGCATGCATTGCCCATCACTTCTGTTGTCTGCCGATTGCACACCAACAGCAAAAATCTTCCGAAAGATGTCTCCTCACTTAGGAAAGTGGGAGAGGTGTGACCTTGGGGGAAAGCACAGAGCCAGGTACTGTCACCTACTCCTAGCTCCTCCATTTAGGCTAACTCCTAACGAAACCAAGGGGGGTAGTCCCTAACTAGTGTTACAAACATCGTCGATATATCGGCAACATCACAATATATCGCGTTGTTAACTCGCTGGCGATATATCGGCAATATATCGCCTTGATATTTTCCACGATTTTTTTGGCGATTTTTTCACGATATTTGCCGATTTTTTGGCGATATTTGCCGATTTTTCGCGATATTTGCCAATTTTATGGCGATATTTGCCAATATTTTCGAATGTATTGTGTTTTTTTGTATTTTTCGTATTTTAAAATATTTTTGTATTTTTTATTTTGCCAATATATTGACGATGTTTGTCAACATTTTCGCCGATAATTCCGATAATTTCTTTTTGGACCCTTGGCGATATATTCGCCGACACAATATTTGTAACATTGTCCCTAACAAAGAGTTTTCTATGGTTCAATGTGTTTAAGTTAAGTTTTAATGTTCGAATGATACGAATGGGTGTTGTTTAGGAGTTATTATGATGAAAGATGATTATGATTATAAAAGTTTGAACACAAGACAAAGGCAATCCACCTTGCTACACTAGATTAACAGATGAACAATATATCAAGAACCTGTAAATAAAGATGCATTCACAAGTAAAGATTTTTTATAAGCCAAGGACAAATGATCAAGATTAATAATCATGCATAAAATAATAGACCAGTCCCTTATGGAGTCGAAGTTCTCAATGCTTAAAGAAATAACAAGTCTTGAAATAAAGCTAGTAAATGTTGTGCGAGTGCTCTTGGTACGTTTTAAATTTTTTAGTGGTCTTCTTTATTATGGATTTGAAACGAAGAAGGTATCAGAGACCAACCGGGAAAGTGTTCAAAGTCATCCCGTTCTAGACATGTCAGCTCATCCAGTATCTCGGGATGGTGTCCTGGAGGATTGACTAGCTAGCCGTGACTCTGAGACAGCGGGGAGTTTCGACACCCTTACTGAGAATAGACTTGAAACTTTCTACAATGCCGGTGCGTTGGTTAAGGGGTAAAATTTTATTTGTGTTGTTATTGCGGTCTTAGCAAGTCCATTCACCATTTTGAGTATGAGCCCAACTATGAAGTCGACAGAGCATACAAGGTGAGGGTTATCAACAAAGTAAATTAATTAGAGGGGAACGTGAGTTGAAATTTTTTATTAAATAAATTAATTAAAACCCTCCGACAGAGAGCACTCTTGACTTTGTCTTTTGACAAAAGTTCAAGAGTCTTATCTATCTATATGCCTAAGTGCAAGGATGATGCAAAATTTACTATGCTCTCCGATAGAGAGTGCTCTTGACTTGGATTTCGACAAGTTCAAGAGACTTAGAAATTAATTAAAGTTAAAAAAGCAAAGTACATAGAAAAATTGAAAAAATTAGACAAACTCTCTGATAAAGAGCACTCTTGATCCACCTTACGGTGAGATTCAAGAGATTTTGGTTCTTTTGAAGTTTTGCAATATTATATCAAATGACAGTAAACAAAATTTAAACTAAGTAATGAAAATAGAAAACTTTTTCTTTTTTCAACTTTATGAAAGAAAACTTCTAAGAAATGAAACTACTCTTTCCTATTCTACTTTAGCAAATTATTAAGCAAAACATGAAAATAAAAGAGACGATACAAGCTTCCCTCAGATGAGGGAAGAAGGGTGTGGGAGCCTTTATCCCACTTGCTCTTTATTATTTTTACAAAGCTCTTGAAGTTGGGACTCCTTTTTTGATTGAGAAGGTCTTCAATGCAACTTGGAGAAAGGGGATGAAGAAGGGGGAAAGAGGAATGTTTTTTTAGAGCTTGAAACTTCAATTTTTTGCCAGCATTTTCGCTTAACCTATCATGAAAAGAGAAAAACCAATGAGTTATTTTCCTGTAAAACCGTGGATTAGACAATAAAATACACTAAAATTTTACAATTAATACTTGTGCAAAGATATGACTTTTATGCTACTTCAAGTACTAAAACTAAGCAAAGCTAGATCTAAACTTTCGTGAGATAAACTTTTTTAGACAAAGGAAGCTCTTAGATCTATATAACAAGAGATAGAAAAGATGATATTTAACACTTAGATCTACTTGTTATGAAACAAAACCAAAGTAACCGGAAAGTAAGAATTTTTATTTTTAAATTTGAGGATGGATAAGAAAAACCTCAAGCCCAAGCTTGAGTAAATTTGAGCATGGAGGGAACTTGTGGGACAAGAAAAATTAGAAAAATATATTTGAAGAGAGATGAGATGCAACTGAGCTTTGATCTCTACTTCACGCCAACTGATCTACAAAACTAAAATACCATTCAAGCAAGTGATTATATCTAGTATATATAAACCAAACAAGAACTGGAAAGCATGAGTACAACTGAATACAATATGCAATTCCTAGATCGTTTATAGCCACACATAAGCAAGCAAGTTGAAACTTCAAATGCCTACTCTATGGATTAGATTATAACCTTCTAAGCTACATAACACAACATGCATGAATAAGAAAATAACTACACAGATATCACCTTGATTATAAGCCAAATATTCACCATGAAAGTTCTTGCATCATCAAATTGTCCTCCAAAGACTCAACTTTATTCATAACACAGATAAGAATTTACAATCATACGGGCAGAGGTTCTCTGCAAATACATCCACACTGATAGAGCTGAAAGAGCCTCTATTTATACAAAGAGAGAAGGCTAAAACCATAAAACCAAACCCCCATAATCTAGCTGACTCGGCACATAACTGAGAGCCCAGACCTAAGATAAAGTTGGTATGAGTGAGGGGTGGCCTCCACCTAGGCAAGGTGCCCCCACTACCAACCCTAAACATCACAAAACAACCACTGAATGGCCCACATGTGTGAGGGCGCAACCATCAAGGAGAGAGGGGCGTGAGCACTGTGAGGGATGCATGAGCTTGAAGGATGAGTTAACTGGTGATGATGGGTGCCAAAACCCTTAGGGTTTGCACCAAACACTCGTTTCATTTACTACCTTGCTTCGTAATGATCACTAGACCAATCACAGCCCTCCAGATCATCCAATTCGTGAGTTTAGCTGGAGATGACAAGTCTGCTAACTGAATGTATCTTTAATGCTCTCCGATTGTTGACTGAAGAGGATTTGTGCCGAGTTGAATCATCATAAATGCCCATTTTCATGTTATTTAGCCTTTTATTTTATTCAATTTGGTTAATTTTGGAGAGTTTTTTATTTTCTCCAAAATATTCATTTTTAATATTTTAATTAATAATTTCTCCGTAAATGGCTTTTTTGAGAAATTATTATTTATGAGGCTGAATGAACTTCTGAAACTTGGAGATAGTTGGCTGGCTGATCATGAATGATTTTTGGCTTAAGGTTAGAGCCTTCAATCATTGAATTCGGGTTTCGAATGACTGACATATTACAAATTGAAATTTTTCCATTTAAACTATGGAAAAATTTAATTAAAAACTTAGGAAAAATAAAAAAATAAAAAATCCAACGCGTCCAGTAAAAATTTTTCGGAATTTTTTCTGAGGGTCCTAGTGACTTAGGACATGAGCATAGTCTATTCTAATAATGTCTAGTAGGTTTATACATACTCAGTTGGGCTCTAATAACCTCCCAAGGCCCATAATTCAAAATCAGGCATTCCGCCTTTGGAGGAAGTGGGAGAAAACGTCGTCGATTATACTTGGCTATAGGCAAAGCATAATTGACAAGGGAAAAAAACTCCCTGGAATACCTTAGTTGAAATTCTATGTCTTAGGAGACTAAACCACTCAAAACACCCTACTAGCACATTTTATTACAAACCTCGTGGGGCCATGGTCATAATTACTTAAAACAAAACCTGACTAGCCAAAACTGGCTAGGCACAAAGGGCTGATCATCTGATGCACTGGAACACAAACATTTATCATGTTTGTCAAATGGCGGCTCCTCAGCTTATCCAACTCTGGTACAAATAAGTTGGTAACATCTGGCTCCAACTACGGGATGGGTACTCACTTGATTTATTGATCAAAGAGAGTTCTTGAGAATCCAAGAATCTCTAGTACCTGTACGTAAACAGAAGTGTCTTAGTCCCATGTATATGATATATAAAAATAAGCCATGATGAAATACCAGAAAAATATTTTTTGCTTTTTTAAATCAAAGTGCATAAAACAAAACTTTTTCTTTTTCAGCATATAAATGAAATATGGTACAAATGCTAATATACAAAAGTTAAGATACAACATTCTACATGGATATGATACATAAAATATGGTACAAAAATAAAGTACATAAAAATACAACAAGGATGGGTTTATAAAAGCCCTGGGATGACCCCTTGGTCATCTTGGAGGTTGTTTCGATAAAAGGGATTCAAGTGTTGGCCATTCACGGGCAAGTTTAATGTATCTCCATCCATGGTGTTAAGTAAAACGGAATTTGTGCCAGTAGTATCGCGGATGATAAATGGGCCTTTCCAAAGGTTGTCGAACTTTCCATGCTTCCCAGGCTTCTCCCTTCTCTTATCCTATAAGAGAACAGTATCTCCTATTTGGAAAGATCTCGGCCTAGCTGACTTATCAAAAGTGCCCTTCATGCTTTCTTGATGCCTGAGTGACTGATCAAGGGCAGCTCTTCTAGATTCATCCAACTCTATGATCTGATTGATCCTCTGCTCCATTTCCAATTGTTCTATGCCATATTCCCTTAACATTTTGAAGATCGAAATCTGCATGCTGACCAGAAGGGTGGCTGAGTCCATATACTAACTCAAAAGGTGACTTTCTAGTTGAGTTCTTCTTGGTAATCTTATCTTCCCACACTGTATACTTAATCTTGCTATCCCATGCTCTTTTATTGTCACCCACAGTTTTCTTAAGAATAGTCATTAAGTTTTTGTTAGTGGACTCAACAAGTCCATTTCCTTGCAGATAATAATCTGATGAATGGGGTAGGATAATGCCATATTTAAAACAAAAGTCATTTACTTCTCCCGAACTGAAGGCCTTGGCATTATCGGTTGTTATCTTAAGGGGAGTTCCGAATCTGGTGATGATTCTTTCCTCAATGAAATCCATAACAACCTTCTTAGTGGCATTTTTAGTAGGTATGGCCTCTACCCACTTAGTGAAATAATCGGTTGCTGTAAGAATCCAGCAAAATCCATTGCTAGAATTATCGTTAAATTCGCTGATAAAATCAAGCCCCCACCACTGAAAAGGGGCAAGGACCACAACAGGTGTAAGAGGAAGTGCAACCAATTTCTGCTTCCTTGTGAAAAGTTGACACTCTTGGAAACACTTGACATGTTTGTGAACATTTGCGAAGATAGTGGGCCAATAGTAACCAACTCTCAAGATTTTGTGGGCAGTTGTATTCACTGCATAATGGCCTCCACAAAATCCTGAGTGAAATTCAGTCAAGATTTTCTTGGAATCTTGTTCATTAATACATCTGAGTATTGTTACCCCTCCAAATGCATTCTGCACTTTGAGTGCTTAAAAGAGGCCACAATGATTGCATTTATGAGCTCTTCAACACAATAGATTTTAGCAGATGAGAATGCCAATCTGAATAAATCAACTCCAGGAGCTATAAATAGTTACTGGCAAGTTAGAACTATTGCAGGTCAAATGAGAATACCTTCTTACCTACAAAACCAAATAGTGAATGCTGCAAAGGAAATACACAGTTCTGGAAATTGAGGATCTCTTCTTTTGGTATCTGGAGGACACCCATTGAAAAAATATTGGCCAATTAATTGCATTTTTTCTGATTCTTTTGATTTATTACGTACTGCCCATTGACTTCGAAACAATGGCTTGATTCCCTCAGGAGTTCAGTTGTGGGTTGTTGAAAATCCCCTCGTTAACTCAGTTGATCGTCTCGAGAAGAAGATCAAAGCAGGAGCTAAAGCTTTCATTGTGCAGCCACCATTGCTACCAGACTGTTTTACAAGATGGTGGGATGAAGCTAATATGAGAGGTTTGCTGGATGTCACTGAAGTAGTTGTTGGGCTTCCTCTTATTACTTCATCTCGCAAATTTGGGCTTTTGGCTTCGTCTTACTGAGGCTACAGAGGTCTCTGGGATGCATTTGATGCCGGTCACGTCGCAAGGATGGCGAGAGCTGGCATTCTTGATGTCAAAGGAAAAGTTGTGAACTCACCACAACATTCAGTGTGCCTTTAAGTTGGGCACCAAGATTTCAGATTCTTGGTTACAATAGTCTTAATATTCATAATTTTTGGGCTAAATCTACTACTCATTTTGGGATGCTGAGGACAACATACGTGGGAAACTCATTGCCCCTGTATCCACCCTTGGATTTTTGGCTCATACTTTTGCTTGCTCCAGTGGTAACCTTGGCAGTTGATTTAGCTTTTGAAGGATTTCGAAGGAGATTTATCCCATATGATTATCAAATCATTCACGATATGGAACAATCTAGATCGAATGATGTTGTCTCAGAAATGAACAACGACCTATCACGTAGAGATTGAAGAACCCGCAGACTGCCAATTGCATGGATATCTCAGCCCGAAATTGGTGTGGACACCCTCTATGCAACAAGTTGCAGGTTTAGAACATTTACAGAAGCAACGCATAATTCAAGCAAGGGTAAAATCAGTCCAGGCATTGATTTCAAATTCCTATTTCTTTTCACATATCCACATTCTTACATCACTTCCAAAGCACTTCTAAGCATTCTTCGCATCTCAATCATTTATGTTCAAAGGCCCAAAGTGGCTTAGATTCTCAGAAACAGTGGCCCAAAGTGTTGTAGATGAAGCCCTCAGGCTTATGGCGATGAAAGAAAGAAGATTGGCATGGATGCCATATCTGACATTTATTCAATCAAAAGGGATGAAGCCTCGAGAATGAATACTATGGATGTCCGCTATGTCTTGAAATACTGAGAGGGGGGTGAATCAGTATTTGTACAATATAAAACTTTAATCAAAAGCAGGTTGCTGATCACCAATCACAGCACAACATCAATATGTATAAAGACAGCAAAATGCACAGTACACAACAGTTTTTAACGTGGAAACCCAAGTTCTGGGGGTAAAACCACGGAAGCCTTTTTAATAATAGTTGTCCAGAAATAACTGGATGAAAGGAACAACTCCCTTATTATATAGACTTCAATTTTTCTAGCTTCAACTGGAAGGAGGCTACGACCCCCTGATTTACAGGCTACAACCTGAAGGAAGCTGCCACTCCCTAGTTTTCCGGCTTCCACCGGAAGGAGGCTACGACCTCCTTTCCTTGCCCCGTCCTGCCACCCTGATAAGAGGAAGATTGCCGAACCTGTGGACCTGTCACACACCAAACTCTGCTGTTGATATTCTCTGCACTCTAGTCACTGTCAAATCATCTTTCTACCCATGTTATCGCTGTCACATCAACCATAAATGTTGCTCATCAAGCTGCTCATCAACACTGCTGGTTACTTGCGTGTCCCTTCAATAGATCTGTGCTATGTGTTAAATTTCCTGCTGCTGATAACCTTTGTTCTCTGTTTACTGCCAAGTTAGCCTTATCACTGCCACACACACTTCTCTAAACACAATCATCAGACATCCATCATCATAGAGTTTTCGTCAATATCATCAAGCATGAACCATCATCAATCAGTATGTATCATCCTCATCATATATCAAGTATACATCATAGTGCATAAAAGATTGCCATCACACCATAGCATGCATGTTCAGCTTCATATAATTGTTATCATAAGGGCATGTGTCATCAACTCAATAGGAGTGCATCATAGTTTTACCATATATATATATACCATTGTAGCCAATATTACTCACACTCAGTTCATCACCACTAACTCATACCATACTTCTATACTTGTACACACAAATATACATGCTTTTGCTCACAAACTAATGTACATTGTTGTATTCTTTCAACACTGCTCACACATTGCTGCACTTACTTATAATTTTCATACATACCTCTGTTCATGTAAGTATAGTAACATACCTTTGCTGTAGCTTAAGACTGCGTATATATATTGTAGAAGACATTCAGTCAAACCTTACTGCTGAAACAATTTCAGAATTGACAGTATGCTTGTAGAAAATTCAGTTAGACTTCAATTCGGGTCTGTCATGCCTTCAGACTTTTAATGCCTAGCTTCCAAAACATGAAAGTATGACTACTGGAATCTTCTCAGGGCTTGGACTATCAGTAGTTAAGAAAATTCGGGCTGTTTGAATGCTATCAATAGGGATGCCTGATCATCTCAACTTCAGACCCTTTCAATATCAACATAAATTTTCAACTTATCACAATATCATATCACTGTGAAACCTGCTCATCACTTTATCATGTCATACTCCTGTAGATGCCACTTTGTCTTCTCTCCTCTGACCTCTGTACATCAATTTTGAAATTATTTTTCATCAATCTGATCAACTCTGTCTTGTCATCAATTTGATCAAATCAATTTGCTACTGCTCATAAAATTATAACTTGTCCACTGATTATCCTGTCACAATCATATCCAGTTTACTGCTAGTTATGAACTGTTGTTCATTGCTTCTGTTCACATGTACATTTGCTTCTATAGAAATATAGATATTCACAAACTACACAGGGACAGCTCCTGACTTCAGCGATCACCCGAATTTCCTAATTCCTCAGACCCGAAAAAGGAGAGAGAAAAGTTTTATTAAAACTGCAGCTGCTTCTATGCCAGGTAGTTAAGACTGAAATGATGCAGAAGAAAACAGGCTGGAAGGCACTGTCGAATGACGGCCTTGTGAATCCACGGCTCCTGCTACTCCAGAAACTACTTGCTCTTCTTGTTCTTGTCCGCCGCAAAGGTAACTAACGCTAACAGTAAAAGTAGCAGCGTTGTGCTTAATACTCGACCAGGGTTTCTGAGAATTGCACAGAGAGCTGCTAGCCATATCAATACGCCTTCCACTATTTCGCCCAAAACCCTCGAAATCGGAAAATCAGAGCTATTACATTTTCACTCCTTCAAATCCACTTGCCTCAGCCCACGAGCTTTCTCCTCAGTCCCGAGTTTTCTTCAAGCTAACGCTACCCTGTCTTCGATCGATTCAATGGTGGAAAACGCACTGAGTAAAATGGCTGCGGACAATGAACTGCTATTCACGGGCGTTCTTGGGATCAAGACCTCTTTTTTTCATCATTCAAAGTAAAAGTATAGCTATGTTTATATGAAAAGAAAAGGAACGTTTCCTTGTTTTAATGATTATTTTTGTCATATTTTATTTTTTAAAATTAAACGTTTCCTTGTTTTAATGAGTTTGATCAATAAATTAAAAGGAATGTTTTTTAGTAAAACATTTTAATATTTAATCAAAAAATTAATATTTAATTAATTAAATTTTTTTTATTTATTAAACCATTTTAATATATAATTATTATTGTTTTATTTATTAAAACTTTTTAATATTTAAATCATTAGAATATTCAAAGATAAGTCTTTTTAATGTGTTTTAATATTTTAATTTAAGAGTAGCGGTTAATTGATTATGGGTTTAGGGACTCCTCCTAGGGTACCAAGAACTTAATAGCACGCAAATGACCACTGAAGGGGTCATTTGGACCCTTACAACTTTTTCGACCCACTTAGGGTTACTTGAACACTTTACAGGGCTTTTGGCAATGTCCCAAGGGCTCCAAGGGCTTCAGACTTGGGATTGGACAAGATCAAAAGGTCTCCTTAGACACTGACACTTACTCAACCCTCAGAAACTCCTCAAGGGGCACTAAAACACACTAACACACACATGTTGGCATCAATGACAATTTAGTCAACAATCTCCCCCTTTGTCATTGATGACAACTCCAAAGCTCCCCCTTTAAACGAGCTTCCTTTGACCACACAACTCCCCCTAGATCATGCTTCTTTTACCTACCTTGTTCAACTTTTTCTCCCCCTTTGGCATCAATGGCAAAGGGCACTTCTGCCATGCTCCTCCTGTCATATTGTATTATAGATAGATGAATTCAATTAGGAGATAGTATGACTCCCAATTTTTTTTTCTGAGGTACTCAACAGTCTCTCTTGGGAGAGGCTTAGTGAAAACATCTGCAACCTGTTCTTTTGTCCCGATATATTCCAACTTGATATTCTTTTCAGTGACCTGTTCCCGAAGGAAGTGAAACTTGATTGGAATGTGCTTGGTTTTGGAATGCATAACTGGATTTTTGGAGATACTGATGGCACTAGTATTGTCACATAGAATAGGAATCGGTTCATTACATGTCACATGTATGTCTTGCAGGGTTTGCTTCATCCAAAGAATCTGAGTACAACAAGCTGCTGCTGCTATATATTATGCTTCTGCGGTTGATAAGGACACTGAAGATTGCTTCTTGCTTGACCAAGATACCAGACAACCACCTAAAAAGAAGGCTGTTCCACTAGTGCTTTTCCTATCGTCAACACATCCTTCCCAATCTG
>LPNX010159026.1:438748-477530 GCA_001517045.1 Pseudotsuga menziesii | reverse complement strand
TCCCTTCTTCTTGTGAGAGCTACTTTTGTTCTTAGGACAATCTCTAGCAAAGTGTCCTCTTTCATCACATGTATAGCAAATGAACTTAGACTTATATCTAGGATTTCTATAGTTATTCCTTTTATTAGAGTACTTACTTCTGTGATGGCTGGATTTGGTTTTCTTGGATTGTACTGTGAGAGATTGATCTTCACTTCCCATCTTCTCTTCTCGAGCAGCTATTCGAGCTTCTTCTTGAGAGCATTCTTCCCATAGTCTGCTGAACTTGACTAACTTCTTTGTAGAATAGATCCCTTGAATGAAAGAGTCCCATGTCCTAGGGAGACCATTCAAGGTGGTCATCACAATATTTGCATTCTCCACTTCTTCATCTACTGCTTCCAATTGTTCCTTGATATGAGAAATCCTTGTAAATTAAGACTGAATGGTTTCTGCATTCTGGATATTTATATTCTTCAACTGGTTCCTCAAAGTCATCTTCTGGTTTATGTTATTTCCTTCAAACAATTTGGTTAGGGCATCAAACATAGCTTTAGGTGTCTTTAGGGAGGACACCTGTGGTATGAGGTGATCCTTGATTGAATCAACAATGATCCTCTTTGCCATAACCAACTTCTTCTTGTGTAAGGCCTTAGCCTCATCTCCCTCTGGAACTGGAATCTCCTCATTGATGTAGGAGTCCAAGTCATTCTCTTCCAGGACTAGGGAGATCCTATACTTCTAGGCTCAAAAGTTATCAACTCCCTCAAGCTTTTCATCAATATTGGTATGATTAGACATCTTAATTGAGAACCTCAAATGGAAATACAAAAGATTTAGATCTTACTAGGTCAAGATGTCGGATTTGGATTTGGAGCTGAAATTTTGTAGGGCTGGTTCAGGAGCAGATTAGGGTTTTGCTTTTCTGGAGTTCTGTCCAACCAAATGATTTGATCTTGATCCTTAACTTCGATTTTGAGGAGGAGATCAATCCAGGCCTGGGCTCACTGGAAAATTCCACTTCTGTGAAAAGCCCTAATTTTCGGCAGTAGTGTCGGGTCCAAAACTGTAAAACCTCAGAATTGGATTCTGCTTCGACAAAAAGATGCACCCTGGGGAGGAGAGTTATTCCAACCTTCTTTTGCTGAAAATCTATGGAGAGAGATCCAAAAAGTAGGAAGCCCTAGTTCCTGAAGATGCATAGTGTCTTCTTCTCAGGTTAGCTCTGATACCATGTTATATTTTTAACATTAAGCTAACATTATATTAGGATCTTTAATTGAGAGAATAACAAGCACACCAATAAAACACAAGAGACAATGAACATATTTTTTTTCCTCGGGGAAACCATAAATGGAGAAAACCTCGCAACTTCCTCAGAGATAGAATCAGCACCAAATAGAAAAGCCCAAAATAGTAAGATGATCTCCCGACAACAGTAACCTCTTTCTTCCTAGCCCCAGTGTCTTCTTCTTCCTCAGCTATGCGCTACAACTGAGTGTGAGTGAGTGTGTATCAAATAGAGAGGATAGCTCTCTATTTATACTAATTCCCGACTTGACTAAACCCAACTAGGGCCAACTTCACTAGGTGAGTCTAATAACCCTAGTGCCCCGGAACTACGAGGACTTTAACCCTTGAAAAAAAGGAGGCTTACCCACAATGACTTGACATGACTTGTTTACATTATAGATCCTCTCAATCGGAACATCAGGGCATGAAATGACTCAATTACATTACAGACACATCCCGAAATAAACATCGGGGTACAAGACATAAGATACATAGGTGAATACATTCCAAAGTTACAAATACATCAATAGGATGTTGGTGAGAATCCTAAGATGACTTGTGTGTTGGAAGAAGTTATTATTGATTTTAATGATGTAAGTGGTGATTACAATGTGGTAATGGTAATGATGATGCTATCCCACTAATAGATGAATATGACAATAATAATCATGATGTGGCAATGATGATGATGATATGACATTAATAGAGGAATATTGTTTGAAGAAGCTCCTAGAGCAGTAATGATGTTTCATCTTGAAGAAGCCTTGAAGAGCCTCGAAGGAGCCTTTAAATAAGTGTATATAACTCCAAAGTGTTTCCTTTATGGCCTATATATTAACCATGGCCCTCATGGGATGAGATGGCATGTGGATGCTTCCACACGCCCACTTTGAGTTGTACACAAATGGAGTAAGCACCTAAAGAGATTGAAGTTGCTCCAAAAGAATTAATGATGTGACCACAAGACCATGATGATGAGAAGTATGAAGAATCCCCTAAAGTGATGATTATGTATCCACATGATCATGTGAAGCATAAAGAATCCCCTAAAGAGAGGGTAACGAGTCCACCATACCATTATTATGAAAAGTGTGAAGAAGACCCTAAAGTGACGATGATGCATCCACATGACCATTTGAAGTGTTTATAGGCCCTTAAAGTAATGATGACATGTACACATAATCATGAATTGGTCAAGGGTCCCCTTGATGAATACATGAAGCGACCATTGACCCATTCAAGGAGCACCTAAAATGTGGAAGATAAAAATAATAATAATTTAGGGACAACCTTCCCTAAAGTGATTTAAAAAGTAACTTAGCAAGGTATAAATACCAGTTAGATCACTTCATTTTTATCATCCAAGTTCTTCTCTCATGTGCACTTTCAAGGAGTAGAGCAAAATTCAGGGGAGGATCTTATGAAGAGTTTGAAGGATGGTCTACATTTTTTTCTCTTAATTCTTTATCTTCACATAAACTTGTGTAACTTTCTCATATGATATTGGAATCACAAACTTCTTAGCTAGTTGGAAATCTTGTTGTAAGTTCTATGTGATGACATGTTCTAGGATTTTTTTTTAAATGAAATGAAACATGGCTAAGGTTTCTTTATTGTTTGTTCATTTTGTGATCTTCGCAAAGGTATGGATCTTGCATATTTATTAGGGCTTCTCTCGTGGTGAATCATGGTGAAGATATTACATAAATTATGATGGTGTTATTAACATAGATTATGGTCATATTGGCATAGATTATGGTCATAATATTGGCATAGATCTTGGAAATATTTACGTAGGCTATGGTGATATTGGTTAGATTATGGAGATGATATTGGCATAGATCATGGTAATATTTACATAGATTATAGCAATATTGGTATAGATTAGGGTGATGATATTGACATGTACCATCGGGATATTAGCATAAATTATGGTGATGTTATTGCTATATATTATTGTGATTTTATTGGTATGGAATATGGTGATGATATTGTCATGATATAGGGTTCCTCTCTTGGAATGGCCTAGAGTTTGAAGATGATGATGGTAAGGGTTTGAAGAATAAAAAAATGAAGTCTATGGATGTTTGCTTCATGAAGGTTATATTGAAGATTGAAAGATATTTTTTTTTCTCTTCATGAAAGTTTTATTGCATATTTGGAATACATGTTTTGGTCTTCTTTATGAAGGTTTTATTGCAGGTTTGAAGGGATAGCTCGTTATATATTTGAATGTCATATTGTGGACATTTTTTGATCTTCTTCAAGGAGGATTTGATTTCAGATTTGAGGACAAATTTCAACCTTGTTTATGAATATGTGGATGGCATCTTTTGGTCTTGCATAAGAGAGTTTGATTACAAATTTGAAGACTATCTCGGATGAAGTTGGTTGCATATTTGGAGGACATATTTGAGGCATGCACATGTTGATATGTTGGTAGTGACATTAATAATGATAGTAATCATGATAGTGATACTGACGGTGTGAAGTTGTGACAATGAGTTGAAAGTGACAAGGATAATGATAATGACAATGTGAAGACAATGATAGGGATAGTGACAATGAGAGTGAGAGTATAGTGATAATTACAGTCTAAAGATAGTAATAGTGTGAAGATAGTGATAGATGTTAAAGTTACAATATCAATAGTAATTCTCCAAACAATTCTTATGCAATTGGGAGTGGCACTCATGTGTTTAGGTAGTGTGCCTGAGTAGTGATTTCATGGTGGTCTCTGTTGTTGCTCGCTTCTTCAATGTACAAATTATCCATTGTTTCGTCACTAATTTATAGATCCAAATCTATCAGAGGAGGATTGATGCTTTGCAAAATGTGAATTTAATAATCCAAATCTATTAGAGGCTTTGTACAATATCAGACGAAGATTGAATTTACAAATCCAAATATATCTGAAGCACCATGAGGCTTTGCAGACTATTAGAGGCGGAGTGATGCTTTGCAAAATATGAATTTATGAATATCAGATGAAAATTGAATATCATATGAAAATTGAATATCGTATGAAAATATGAATTGAATATTAGACGAAGATTGAATTTACGAATCCAAATCTACCTGAAGCTAATTCACGAGGATTTGCACACTATCAAGATTGAAGTATTGTATTTATAGATCCAAATCTACGATAGAAAGATTGAATTTAAAAATGAAAATCCGTTGGAAGCGTGATGAAGCTTTGCACATTATCAAATTAAAATTTATATATAGATTTCTAGCATAGCTATACGTTAGTCGACCAACTTATAAGCCACGTAGGCGCATCTTATGTTGGCCCACTAACCGCGGCTTTTAAAAATTGAATAATACAATATACATTTCCATCAAATTATGTTAGCAACTAAAAAAGAATATCAATTTTCGTAGAATTATTTTATACACAATAAAAATTATTTTACTTCAAATGGGCCCACGTTAAGTAACTTCTTCAAACAATTTCCTCCGAGTTTCATTAGAAACAATTTTCATTAGAAACAATTTTCATCGTCTTTCTACTTTAAGAGAGGTGATAATGGCTTCGATAATGGAGGTCATAGAAGGATAAATCAAATAAACATATCTTCATTTTGGTATTCCTTTAATTAATACAGAGAAATATACTTGAAGCATATATAGATGACTATCTAGTGGTTGTGGAGAATGTTGGTGAGAATCCTAAGATGACTCGTGTGTTGGAAGAAGTTATCATTGATGTTAATGATTTTAGTGGTGATTACGATTTGGTAATGGTAATGATGATGTGGCAATGATGATGATGATATGCCACTAATAGATGAAGATGACAATGATAATCATGATTTGCGAATGATGATGATGATATGACAGTAATAGAGGAATATTGTTTGAAAAATATCCTAGAGCAGTAATGATATTTCATGTTGAAGAAGCCTTGAAGAGCCTTGAAATAAGTGTATATAACTCCAAAGTGTTCCCTTTATGGCCTATATATCAACCATGGCCCCCTTTTAATCATATTATCAAGTTGTAATAAGAAGGATCCCTAATGCATTTTAGTATAAGAAAACATGATGCTAAATAAAATAGCATTATAATACTAATAATTATCCCACTAGGATTGCAGGGGTGACTGAACAATTTGAAGCGTTGGATAATGGAAGGCCAAATAAAATAGTAATGGGGAGTAAACTGCAACCCAATAAAGAGTCAATGTAACAGAGAATGTAAAATACTGATTATAGTTAGTGCAATTCTTAGAAATGATGATAATTCCAAATGTTTCACACCATAACCTACGAATCTACCAATTTTATATCATGTCAATTCAAGTATAGCCATAGAGAGCTCATGTTTTCTATAAGCTTAATAAATTAAATTCCATAAAAATGAAAAAGTGAAACCCTTTCATGGATTGACTTCCATACCTTCCTATAAAGAAAAACATCATTGATGTTTGAACTCAAACAAACATACAAAAATTCCTCTTACTTTCCAATAACACCATACGATCATGTGCATAACTTGGAGTAGGTCATTCAGAAGATGCAATGAATTGCGTCCACTTCCTCTACATTTATTCAGTGAAATCAAGGGAATTAAAAAAATTTAGTTACCTTTTCTTGGGTTATATCTACTTTTTTTTACCTTTACATGAGAGGAAAAAATATCCATTGTTAAGTTTCAAGCATGCAATAGTTATAAAGATAAACACATGGTGAAACTTAAATGATACCATTTCATGGTAGTGATAACACATAGGGTATGTAATAAAGATTTAGATTTTCACCTATGTTCATGTCAATTCTAATACAATATTAAGACACATGCCTTGCATATGAGAATTGGAATTACAATTATGAGTGTGACAATTATAACTCAATCTAACAATTATTCCTCACTGGGAAAGTGAAAATGTTAAAGAAGAATACAAAAAGTTCAAATAAATAATTAGTTAATAAATATTGATATAACTTTTCTTAGTTCTAGTGAGCCAATAAATATTGATCTCACTTTTGTTGGTTGTCGTGGAAAAAGGTTTGATTGAATACTAATAACCACCTAAACCCCAACCTACAAAATAATTCTAAAAAAAAAGACTATAAGTTCAGTGATTTGGAGGTATAAATCCAGCCCATGATTTGGAGGTTATTTCTTAGTAGAATTTAGGACTAATATGAATCCATCCCATGATTTGGAGGTTATTCCTTAGCAAAAACTAGGACTAATATGAATCCAACGCATGATTTGGAGGTATGAATTGAGCCCATGATTTGGAGGTATGAATCCATCTCATGATTTGGAGGTTATTCCTTAGTCCACCCAAATAAAATAAACCTCAATATGTATATTACTATGTCAAATTAAAAGCCCCTAAATTAATGATGATATGTCCACATAATCATGAAGTGGTAAAGGGTCCCCTTGATGAAGCCGTGAAACGGTCATTGACAGATTCAAGAAGCACCTAAAATGTGGAAGATACAAATAATAATAATTTAGGGCCAACCTTCCCTAAAGTGATTTAAAAAGTGGCTTAGCAAGGTATAAATACAAGTTAGATCGCTTCATTTTTATCATCCAAGTTTTTCTCTCATGTGCACTTTCAACGAGTAGAACGAATTTTAGAGGAGGATATTATGAAGACTTTGAAGGATGATCTACATTTTTTTTCTCTTAATTCTTTATATTCACATAAACTTGTTTAAATTTATCATATGATATTGGAATCACAAGCTTGTTAGCTCGTTGGAGAGCTTGTTGTAAGTTCTATGTGATGACATGATCTAGGCTTGTTTTTCTAAATGACGTGAAATATGACTAATGTTTCTCTATTGTTTGTTCATTTTGTTATCTTGGAAAATGTATGGATCTTGCATATTTATTAGGGTTTCTCTCATGGTGAATCACGGTGAAGATCTTACATAAATTATGATGATGTTATTAACATAGATTTTGGTGATATTGGCATAGATTATGCTCATGATATTGACATAGATATTGGCAATATTTACATAGGATATGGTGATATTGTTTAGACTATGGCGATGATCTTGGCATAGATCATGGTGATATTTACAGAGAGTATGGTAATATTGATATAGACTGGGGTGATGATCTTGACATGTAACATGGGGATATTAACATAGATTATGGCGCTTTTATTGCTATATATTATTGTGATGTTATTGGTATGGACTATGGTGATGTTATTGTCATGTTATTGAGTATGACTAGAGGTGATAATGGCATCGATAATGGAGGTCATAGAAGGATAAATCAAATAAACATATATTCATTTTGGGTTTCCTTTAATTAATAGAGAGAAATATAATTGATGCATATATACATGACTATCTAGTGGTTATGGAGAATGTTGGTGAGAATCCTGAGATGACTTGTGTGTTGGAAGAAGTTATCGCTGATGTTAATGATGTTAGTGGTGATTATGATGTGGTAATGGTAATGATGATGTGGCAATGGTGATGATGATATGCAACTAATAGATGAAGATGAAAATGGTAATGATTATGTGGAAATGATGATGATGATGATATGATAGTAATAGAGGAATATTGTTTGAAGAAGCTCCTAGAGAAGTAATGTTGTTTCATCTTGAAGAAGCCTTGAAGAGCCTCGAAGGATCCCTTAAATAAGTGTATATAATTCCAAAGTGTCCCCTTTATGGCCTATCTATAAACCATGGACCTCACGGGATGAGATAGCCTTTGGATGATTCCACATGCCCACTTTGAGTCCCGTGAGAATTGATTCACATCTGGATCTAGAAGCCAAGAAACTCTCACTAATTCACTCTAGTTTGCAGAAACAAGCACAAAAATCCTGAAAGAGTAAAAATTACACACACATGTGAACACAATAGTGGATAGTATTGAACCAGATAACATCTGAATGTATTTAGATCAGAAATGTATTACATTAGGGAAAATTCATGAAGCTTAGGAATCCATTTGGAAGTATGTTGCACTTGGAATATCCACTGATCCCTGAGCACCCTTCAGAGAATTTGGTTTGGGATTCTTTTGGATGTTTTGTCCCATTGTTGAATAGGCTGGGGCACTTCCTTCCTTATGAAAGAGCAATGAATCTTATTTTTCATTGACATTAGGTGCCACCAACACCTTTACTCTTTTCACAGAAAGTGCCGGTGCCTTTACCCTCTTTGCAAGAAGTGCCAATGGAATCAAAAAGGGAAAAAAAGAAGTTTTGAGAAGCTTCCAAGTGAAATATCTTGTGGAGTCCATTCCTATGAGTTAGGGAGAGCTGACATTCGACTTCCTCACCCATAGGGATCATCCCCTATCCTCTTCCCAAAATATCTCATCCCATATGAGCCTCCCTTGGCCTATAAAAGAAGCCTTCATGGACTATGTGAGGGGAGACCAAGAAGAGAATCCTTATGTTGTTGGATTGAATTCTGGTATTGAGGAAAAGTTGAGTGAGTGTGTTGAGCAAAGATATTTGTGTGAGAGGAGAGTTTTTGTGTGCGTATCCAAGACCTTGTGGAGACAAAGCCATTTACATCAAGGATTTGGTTGTAGCTTTCTCTAGCCATTTTGATTGATATAAAAGTGTTCCCCTTTCTCATATTTGATTTGTGTTAATATCAGTTAATTATTATTAGAATCCTTGATCACTAATATTGATTGTTGATCTATCTTGTTGCTTGTTGCTCTCATCCTTCTTGTATTGTTTCTTATGCTTCTTTGCATGTTCTATAGATCGCATGAACAACAGTAGAACAAAGATCGGTACATTCAGATCGAGGTAAAAGAGTTGTTTCATTCAAGTAGATTATCCATCTAGGGAAAGGATATACTGCTGTGGTGTTTTGTTCTATACTTGTTCCATACTGGCTAGAGGAACAAGTAGTGTCCGCATCGGTTGAAGAATCCCTACAAACAAAATTGGTGACCATACCGAGGAAGCTTGAGCGAGTCATATTTGGGATAGATCTGGTCTTATATGGAGCACCCATCGAGCATATTCCACACTCATGGGTGCAAGGATTGAACAAATATGGGTTGCTGGGGCTTATCAACATGCCCCATTTAGGGAGACTAAATGAAGCGAATGCATGCATCAAACAACTGTTTGCGTGTTTTCATGGCAGAACATTGTGGTTGGATACCCCAATCGCGGTTACGGTGGACATGATTTTAGAGATCACGGGGCTGCCAAAGGCTGGGGCCGACCCCGCTCAATATCTCATAGGAAGAGACAATGACAAAAATCTTCCTCAACAATTGAAGGATCGATACAGATTGCAGTGGGATGGCCACACATACCGCATCGACAACATCAATGAGCGGTACGCATTGGAGCACGCATTATAGCAATTAAAATCATTAGGGGGAATCGCCCAGTTCAGTGCAATTCGGGAGTGGTTGCTTGTGTGCAACAGTGCGTTGAGGGAGTCCAAATGAATTAGTTCCACTTCTTATGGAACCAATTAATAGATGATGTGGTCATAGCCTAGGCCGGGGAGAGGTATTTCTCTTATAGTTGGTTGCTGATCCTAATTACTTTGGTGGCTTGGATGGAGCCAAAGGACTACCAGCCTATGTCGGTCGCAGCGGTCAAGGTGTGAAAAGGTGCACGATACCAAAATTTAATGTGGGTAGAGGAGCCTAGTCAGCATATTGATTGTGCAACCCACTTTTGTATCTACTGGGAAGCACTACAAGCCACACTAGTTAAAATTATGTGTTTATCATATGCAGCAGCGGTAAAATATCAGAGGATCATGCGGTTTGCTATCAGGCCCCATTCAATTCATATCCAAGCACAAAGAGACCCTGATAGGAAATGGTTTCCAATGCCTTACAAATTAACTGATGATTAAGTGGAAGACATAGTTTAGGACTGGCCTGCTACCTGGCGCAAACCAGTTAGTGCTGAATAGGACTGGCCTGCTACCTGGCGCATATGCCCCTGAAGAGCCTGTGCGAGAAGGCCAGAGTACTCGTGACTCGGATGGAGAGTCATCGACCAACACCGACCCAAAATCCCAATGCATTCTGGACAAGTGAGGAACCAAGCGATGCATGGAGGTTGATGCGGATAGTAGCACAAGAACAACATTGGAAGCCCAATTGAATCGGCTCGTCAAAGCTGTCACGGATTCATCTGAATCAACGGTGCAAGAAATGCGCTAGTCCCACTATGAGGGTTTTTCCGTGGTAAGATCTAAGTTAGATTCTATTTATGATGCAATTGTAAAGGAAGCACCTGAGAGTGCCGTTGTGCAGGAACTCCCATCGATTAGCACTAAGTCGCGGGTCAGGAACGTTCAGGTTCCCTCGACTGCAATTGAAGTAGGAAGTGTGGAGGTGAACTCCACCTTGCAACAACTTCAGGGTGTTGTAGTAGATATACACAAGCTTCCGACCTAGACACTAGTCCACATGCAGCAGGTGGCCAACCAGGAATTGGCGAACAGATAGAAGGAGCTCAGTGAAGGGTTTTTGCAATCGCACAGGGAATCGATGCAGCTGAAGACAAAGGTTGAGGAGCTAGTCCAGGTAAAGGAACAGTTAGTAGCAGCAAAGGCACAAGAGGTTGTAGAAATGAATATGACGTAGGACGAGTTGAAGAAGAAAACTACTTAAGAGATCGTTGATCTAAAGAAGCAAACCGACTGCCTAATTGTCAAGAATGTGAAACTGATTACATGCAGGGCTGAGGTAGAAGTGGCTATTGACGAGGAATGTCAACATGTTTATGAAAACATAGTAGAACTTGATGCAGACACCAAATCCAAGCAACTGGGCGAGGTCATCGTCCATCTCCAGCTGACCAACAATCTCCTCAATTCTACAATCTACCCAGAGACGCCACCGAAGCAGATTGCAGAGTGTAAGGATGCCATCGAAGCGGTTGCGGCTCAGTTTGAAGTAATGGAGCAGGAAGCGAAGAAGATATCAGAGGAAATGACACAATTTTGGGGTAGTGTCGTCCAGGATGAGCAGTTAGACCAACTGACTATGCAAGCAGAGGAAGCCGATAGTCAGTTGATGACATTGAAGACAAAATTAAGGACAATGCTCCTTATGATTCAGCTTATGCGGTCCACTGAGCTGAGAGAACTATAGCAAAGAGCCACAAAGGCACAAGAATGACAACACAAGCAAAGCACCCAGATAGAGGAATTCCAAGAGATTGGAGCACAATTGGCTACTAAAGCAGTCGCCATGCTGGAGGCTGTGCAAGGCGGCAAGAAGATGGTGGAGCACCCTGTGAAGCAGGACCTGCTTGGTTGTTAGGATGAAGCTGAAAAAGTTTAAGCACAGGTTAAGGAGATAGCGCAGTAGTACGAGGATTTCAAGGTAAAGACGACAGATTACACCCTGTCTACTTGACGTGGCTTGATGATGAGCCACAAGACTGTGTTGGGATGCACAAGCTCATGCGACACCATGCAAGACAAAGATAACACGATGGGTGAAAAACAAATTGCTTTTTGAATATTTTATGCATCTTTTTGTATTGGTTGACATTTGTGGATATAGGTCATTAGTGGTTAAATCAGTTAGGAGTTAGTTAGAAGTGGACCTTGAATGTAAAGGCGCAAGCCCATATATAAATATAGAATTGCAAATGTAAGGGAGAAAATCATATGAGAACATGCTGAAGTGAGATGGGATAGTAGAGAGCAAATGAGAGATTGAATCTATTGTTATATGTATGCGACCTTGTGGATTGATCTTTCTCTCGTTGTGGAGAAAGACAATTGTTGCTTTGGATATACTGTGATGAAAGTAATATGATACGATGGATATTGAGCTGAATCACTGTTGTCCTTTTTCCACTTTCATATGTTGTGATGTCTTTTCCTGTCTTTATGTATTCGATGTCGATGTCTGATGGTTCTGTTTTATGAATGAAGAATGTCATACTGTTGCGATAGATGAATGCTGCAATTTGTTATATCTGTGATTATAATGGTAGATATGTGATGAATGCTGTGATATCTGATAAATGGCTCTGATAGATCTGACAATTATGTTGATAAATCGCTGATGCCTCGATCCTCCTCCTTACTGCCAGAAATTTGGTTTCGACAGCTCTCCCTCGAACATCTCGGGCGAGACTTCATCTGATTTGTGGGTGTTTCTGGGCAGGGTAAAACCTGTCTAGGCTGGTGCTTAGGGAGATCGCATTGGTTGGGTGTTGACAGAGCGAGAACCCCTGTCGACGAGGCTTTGTTGGTGGGTTTTGTCCAACATGCAACAACGGAAACTAGGGATTCCTAGTTCAAGGTTTTCTCTCCCTATATCATCAAGAAAATAGGGGTAGGCTGACTTTTGTTAGTAGGGCACATATTTTGGTGGAAGCAGTTTCATATTTGAAGAAGTTTCAATTTTGACCCTGTCACTGCTGCTGGGAGAAACTAGGGCATCAAGTTTTGGAGGATTCCCACCTTAGTATTTAGAAAGGAACCCTGCTGAGAAAATCACCTCAAGGAGGTGCATCATTCTGTCCAAAAATAATTCCCAAACTCCAAGTTTGAAAAATTAGGGTTTCTCTAACAAACCCTAGGTCATCCAACTATGGAACCAGGCCAGACACCTCAAATAGGTAAGATATAAACCTTTGATATTTCCATTTGAGGTTCTCATTTGAAAATATGACTCACCATACTCAGCTTGAGGACAAGCTTTGAGGGGTTGATAACTTCAGGGCATGGAAGTACAAAATCTCCCTGATCCTTGAAGAAAATTATTTGGATCAGTACATCACCGAAGAAGTTCTTGAACCAGAGGGAAATGAGGCTAAGGCTACTCACAAGAATAACTTGTCTAAGGTTAAGATAATAATTGCATATTATATTAAGGATCACATCATCTCCCATGTGTCTTCATTCAATACACCGAAGGAAATATATGTTACTTTGACAAAGATGTTCTAAGTAAAGAACATCATAAGAACATCAACCGGAAGATGACTTTGAGGAACCGGTTGAATAATGTGAAGATACAAAACTCAAGACTATACAAACTTACTTCACAAGGGATATTCAAATCAAAGAACAACTTGAAGTAGTTGAAGAGAATGTCGAAGAAGGAGAAATTGTGATTACTACCTTGAATGGTCTCCCTAGATCATGGGACTCATTCATTCAAAGAATCTATGGAACAAGGAGGTTGATCTCTTTCAGTAGACTCCGAGAGGAATGTGCATAAGAAGAAGCTCGACTCTTGACAAGATAAGAGAAGATGGGAGCAACTGAATATCAATCTCTCACAGTTCACACTAGGAAGAAATACAAGAAGAAGGAGAATAAGGAGTAATTTCATCATAATAAGAAGGAAAAGAAACCAAATAAGACCAAGAGAGATCCTTCCAATGTTTGATGCTATAATTGTGATGAAAAGGGACATTTTACAAGATATTGTCCTATCGGGAAAAAGAGACAGCATGCTCATATTGTCAAAGACAATGAACCAACAAACAAAATATTCATAAGAGAGAAGGATGATTTAGATGAATAGTATGTGCTAATCTCATCACTTACTAGCACTATCTCACATGGAAGCAATGATTTTATTGTGGATAGTGGAGCTTCTAAACACATGAATGGATATAAGGAATCATTCGTTAATATTTCTGAACATGAGTCCCCTCACAAGGTGAAACTTGGGGACGATTACCAATACCCCATAAAAGGGAGTGGAGAAGCTTCATATAGGCTAGACTCCAAGAAATATTTAAAGATGAAGGATGTGCTATATGTTCGAGGTTTGAAGAAGAATCATCTCTCCATCTCTGCACTAGATGCAAAGGGAATGAGAGTTGCATTTTTCGATTGCATTTTTCGATGGCCAAGTTCTGATGTGGCCTATAGGGAATATAATAGATGATGCAACAATGATTGGAGAAGAAGACGAAGGCTTGTACAAGCTAAAGGGACATCCTAAACAAGCACTGGTTCATGATTCAATTGAACCAAGAAAACAATGACACAAAAGGATTTCCCATGTGTACTACAAAGCACTACCAATGGAAAGAAAAGTATTCTTTGGACTGCTATAGATCCAAGCAAAGCATGAAGGAATTTGCAAACGATTTGCACAAGGAAATAATACGAAGAAGACATTTCCTAGCAATGAGAGCAAGGCTAAAGGAACAGTGGATATAGTACACTCAGATGTATGCATACTTCTAGCTCATTAAGCTAGTATGTATACTATATTTCCTTTATAGATGATTTCTCACATAAGACTTGGATATATATTTACTGAAAGGCAAAAATAAAGTTTTTAGTAAGTTCAAGGAATATAAAGCTATGGTCGAGAACCAAACCGATAGGGAGACCAAGACTCTGCGGTCAGATAATGGCATAGAATTCACCTCAAAATAATTGAAGGAAATATGCAGAGAATCTGTGATTAAGAGGGAGTTCAACACTACATAAAATCCTCAGCATAATGAGGTTGTGGAATAAAAGAACCAAACCATCATGGAATAAGAAAACTAAATGCTACATGACCAGGATCTTCCTATGCACCTTTGGGGGGACACAACAAGGATAGATGTGCATGTACGTAACCATACTCCTCTTAGAGTACTTGAAAATAAGACTCTGGAAGAGGCCTTCTCAGAAGAGAAACCATAAGCCAACCATCTGAGAATATTTGGTTGTCCGATGTACATACATATCCCAAAGGAGAAGAGGACCAAGCTCGATCCTTCTTGGAGGAAGGGTATATTCATAGGATACAGTGATACATCAAATGCCTATCAAATATACTTCCCAGGATTCAAGAAGATCGACATTAGTAGAGATGTAAACTTTGATGAAGACTTGGCATAATTCAGATCCACGAGGACACCTATTCAAGAGGACGAGGAACCTGAAGAAACGAGAGTCCAGGGTATGGAAATTGGAGAAGAAATTCCAACATACTGTGAAGATCATGCCATGGAGGAACCACAAAATCCTTTTTAGATTCAATGAAATCAATGAAAATTCTTAAAATTTCCCTTGGTTACCTTATTGCATTTAATCTTATCTCACTTGGGTGGCAGTGAATATTATAGGAAAAAGGATAAGTAGGGAAAACTAGTAGATGATGTGAACAAAATGATAGATAAAAAGATGCCAAATTTGGGATCCATTATCTCCCCTAGGAAGATGTTGCATGTCTCTTGTGAAACTAACCTTCATCATTCTATTGAATTTGAGAGGCATGCATGGACAACACTTCAATAATCAAATTCCACATGTCCAAATTCTGATGGGTCATAGTAACATGGTTTCCTGATGGATCCGTAGCAAGTTCTATAAGTTTGATAAACAATCAATTTCTCTTAAAGCATGATCTGGGTATTTTAGGTTTGTGTGGATGTGTCTATCCCAATTTTATGCTTCATTCTATGAAAAATATTGAATACTCAATTCAAGGATCTTGTGATAGAACAAATCATAAGTAGGGCTACAATTTGGGGTCTCGAATAATATGCAGTTTGAAGAACCAGTGCATTTATTAACCGTTTAATCCCTCCAGGTAATGTAACAATCTATTTCTTGTATCTTTATAGATCCGTAGAAGTTTGCAGAGACCATATGGCTATATGTTTAGACAATTGCAGACCTATGTAGTGGCACCCTTTCCTTTTTTCCTTTTTTCTATTGTTAGGCGTTGTAACCTGCATATTTGGGGTTGCCAATGAAGAAGTTGGTAATGGAATTGGTCTCAATTGACATTGTATATCATTACCACGTAGTGCACCACATTCCCTTATGAATTATGAATTCCACAACCCATCACGCCTTCATAACATGTACACAATATATACAAATATTTTCTATCTTCTTTAACGATACCATATGTGTTGTAGGTTGAGGAGGTTTCAATTTACATTCAACTCACTCCGATTACATGCAATACAACTAGATAGATCTATAAATCTTGGAGTGGGATTCTTGAGAAATATTGAAATTTTGTTGGACTGCTAATGTTCTCAAGAAGTGAGTATGTCAATAAATGATAGATATTTATATCCTCTTCATTTTTGAACAAGCAGTTTGTGAAACTCCATGCTATAGCAGAAATTTATGTTTTAACTCTGGTTGTGATTCCTGTATGCTGGTGGATTGAATCTTTACTAATACAAATACCTCCTTAGGTGTAAATATCTTTGTCAAATTTTGTTTCACATTGATTTCTCCATATGGATATAAAATTGGTGTCTCATAGCATGTATACCTTGACCCTTAGATGTTTTATACCTAGATGGTGTCCTTGTGTTTAAATACTCTTCTCACCTCTCGTTTTTTGAATTCTTACTCTATAGACTTGCAGAAATTTATGCTCTGTAAACTTGAAAAATTGAACCAATATATGCATTCTTGGAAAAGAGAATCAGTATATGTTATGTTTAAAGAGAACCTATCCATGCATGCTAGATTGTCCTTTTTATATCCTTTTTTTGTATTACATTAAAATCCCAACCTTTAAGGCATATATCAATATCTTGGAATTGATGGAAAGTTTTGTGTTGGTTGCATGAATTGTCAATTTCATCGAGTCAATATGATGAAAAATGCATGCGACTTACATTCTTCAATTCTTGAACTTCATTTTCTGAGTGTACTCCATATTGATCTGCATAGGGTGTGCTAGTATTCTTGTAGTAGCTTGGATTCATACCTTGAAATGCAATCCTCTACCCATACAATTAACTCCTTGGTTTTAAAATTTGTGCCTTTGCTTCTTGTGCCACCTTACTTGTTTTCTTTGTTGTAAATGCTTGGAAAATTTCAAATTGACTAATCAATTCAATATGAATTCAGAGATAAATCAATCTGCTTTCCCCCCAACTTGATTGACGACCCACCTTGAGCATTGGAAGAGGCTGAAAAATTAAATATAGTTGGGTGGCAGAATTGGGTGGCTGTAAAGGTTATGGAACGGAAAATAAATACCAGGACACGCGTCATCTCTATGATGAGAACATAAGAACTTCACTTCTTCCCCTATTGGGATGTAGAATGCACCTCTTCGGCACAATAAAAATTTATGTTTTCTGATTCTTTTCAAGACTACACTTATGCCTAATGTCATCACTTCTTAAATTTTGATTGAGAAGGAATTGCATTCTTAAGGACTGTTGATTCTTCTGATGCCTTTGAAGTAGGAATGAATTTTTATTTCATCTTGTCTAAGCTAGCTAATTTATTATTTCGAAAAGCATCTTCAATGTGAAAGGAATGGTAAAAACATGTAAAACACTATTAAGAATATTTAAGATAACTACACATTTTCTTAACTACACGAATGATTAATGACGAGTTTCCAAAAACCATAGACTTTATGGAAATCCTAATTGCTTTGATAACTTATCCTCCACGCAAATAATAATTTGTGTTGATAATTACCAACACCTACACCGAATTGGGGATTAATTATACATCATTTTAATGTTTCCCATGTAGCATGGGCTATGCATTTTAGAATAATGAATAAGTAATGGGATATTTGTGTTCCTGGATTTCCTGCTCCTTAAGCTACTCAAGGGTTAAATCTTGTGGAGAGTAGGATTTTCACCAATCATCTGCCCTCTTCTTGAGCTATAGAAAAACTCTTAGTGCTTGACCAAATAAAATATAAGGTGGAAGTCAAACCAATTCCTACATTTCTAATTTGATTGTAGACAAAGAATATCCAACCCATTTGTTTTTTTGAAAGTGCTACCTTGTAAACTGAAAAAATCATTACAACAAGCCCAAAGGAATTACAACTTGGGCACGACAAGTGATATTCTTGTGTAGGGGAGATACAAGACAACCCTCGAGGGGTGAGCCAATGATCACAAGCACTTTCGTTCAGTTAAAGCTGCAGTGACGACTGGAGTACTATTTTATACATTATAAAATTATATGTCTCTGTCAATTTGGCTCCTATTGTAGGATACTTTTTCATAGATTTAGAAGACCCTACAACTACTGGTGCAGGTGGAGGCATAGAAAAGGAGGGATCCTCTCTGACATTTTTGGCACTTGTTTCCACATTGGGTTGAGTTTAGGTCCTAGGAAGTGACATTTTTACTTGAAAATACTCTTTGCATTTGCTGCTATTTGCAATCTCAAGAGTTCAAAATTTTGAAATATTGTCAGCTTTTCACTTATGTTAACTCCCTTGTCAGGAATTTCCAGAAGATGTTGCTTTTCCTGATACAAGCAAATAGAAAAAGGCTTCCCTTCTCATATTCATCCAATGTCATCGATGGGCATAAATTGGCTCCAATTCCATATTTTGCATACCCAGTTCACAACATTGAGATGGGCACACAATGGTTCCACTTCCATATTCATTGGCAAGCCCTTCTGCCTCTGTTGATGTAGACCCATTCTCCGAGGCTTGACATTGATTTCCATTATGAAGTCACTATCTTTGCTTCTGTTTTTGAATGACTTACTTTTAGGGTGTTTGGTTCAAGGGTTCATGTAATTTTTGGTGCAAGTCTGCAAGGGCTTGTATTGTTCAGTTTTTTTTTAACAGTAACGGGTACTGATTGTATTAAAAAAAGTGGTTGCGGCCTAAGAATTCAGCCAAGAGCTACAAAATAAGTGTCTAAATTAGAGTTGTCCATTATAACTTCCAGGTTATTCAGAACCTGTTCTTGTCATCATGAAAGCCACAAATCTACTATGATGAGTCAAGCTATGGCTGGTGTACAACCTGACAAACTGGCCTAACATAAACATAAATTTACAATAAATCAGAAAATATAAAGGAACTAACAATTAAACTTGTCCATAAGTACCAGGGATTCCATGACTTGTTGATAATTCCAGCTTCAATGTCTATGGGTTCTTCTTTGCTTCGAGTGATTGCTCGATGTGTCTTTCAATTTAGTTTACTTAATTTCAGGCTTAGAATTGTTACTTTGATAGATGAGATTTATGAACAAACAAATCTAATAGATGTAGACAACTTTTTGTATGTTGATAAAGGATTTTTTTTAGTTTAGCCATTTTATTACCCTTTAGGCAACTTTTTGTCCGTGGATAAAGGATTTTTTTTTTTATAGTTTAGACATTTTATTAACCTATAGACAACGTTTTGTTTGTGGATAATTTTTTTATTATTATCTTAGACATTGTATTAACCTATAGACAACTTTTTGTTTGCGGATAAAGGATTTTTTTAGCTTATACATTTTATTTTATTACCTTATGTTCTTTAAATTTTATTAAATTTGAATTTTTGTATGGGAAATATATGTTCTTAAACATTAAACCCATTTATGTTGTACTTATTGTTGTTATATAGGGAGTGTTATGTTATCAATAAAGCAAGAAAACTAAATAAACATTACCTAACATGAGGAGGACAAATGTATAAATGGGTCCATGCTATATTGAAAATAACTATTGTAATCTCAAAGTACATGTAAATTGGCATGTCTCACTAGGGAATATGGTTGACCCAATGTCCTCCAAATGCATCGTAACCCTAATAGGTCATGTCATCCAGCCACCAAAAGGCATGTTGGATGGTGTGTGTTGAATTATGTATACTATAACATATAGGATGATGAAACTATTGATGGATAGAAAATAAAAAGTAAAAAAAAAAAAAAACTATTATTGTCTAATTTTTATCTTAATCAACTTAGATGACAACATTGACGAGTGTGTAGTATTTTGGCAGTGATTAGATAATAAGAATAGTTTAAATCTATGCATGTTATGAGAAGATGTAAAGTTTCATACTATATTTCTAACATTGTCAACCACCTTTGGCAGTACTTTCAATGTAATTAAAATTATAGATAATACATCACCATTGTTTTATTAGTTTAAACTTCCCTTAAGACATTCCCTTAAAAGTAAACAAAAATGATAAAAGTTGAGCAATTTTTAAAGTAATGAACCATCAAAAATATGTTTCTGTACAATCAATATTACCAACTAAATTTTGAACATTATCAAGTTCCAATTATGGGAATTTGGAAACAGATACTACTATTTTCCAAGGAGTGTTTCCAATCATGAAAGATACTCTAAATTTCTTCATTTAAAAATCTGAAGGCAACAAAAATTTACTCACAATTTTAAATCTAGTAACCTCTTTGTTGATCCTGTTGAATTCTTTTCATAAACTATCCAAATCATATTTCCCTCCAACAAATTAACTTGAAGTCAAGCAACCAACTAGCTAGCTAAGTATAAAGTATAATAATAATTTGGAAAACAATAATGATTTAACACAACACCGACAATAAAAAAAACTCATGGGAAAACAAAATGGCTTAGAAAATCTAAAACCAATTGTAATTTATTAGTGAATCATTGAATATAGGGAACCAACCAGAATGAAAGGGCCTCGCAGGGATACGATCCATACTGGTGAGATGGTGAGATGTTGGATATACTGAAACCAATTCCTCAGGCTGCGAAAACCACTTTGGATCCGTTACAAGTTCTGGATGGAAAGACTAATTCCTTGCCAAAAATCGCTTGGCAAGGACTCAAGTTCTCTGGTAGTTGCAGTTGTCAGCAGAGAATATAATTGTAGTGTACAGTTGTCCATTAGTCCTGTGTCTGAAGTATTGGATATAGATAAAATAGATGGAATAAAATCGTCACCAGTGAACATGACTGCCGTGACAGCATCCAATCTCTCTGATCTTATGATTTCAAACTAAACTGTTGTTTCTGCTACTGAATCTGGATTAAACCATCATGCTAGTGAAAAGAAGAAAACCATACCTGCAAGACAAGTAGGTATTTCAACAAGTGAATTCTCCAATAAGATGAAAAAATTTGAGCACAAACCTAAAAAGCATCACATGCAAGTGACATGCTTCATTGATAGGAATCTCTTCAAATATGCAAAGGGAGTTGAAAGGAGGGGTGGTGGTAGGGGAATATGAACTTAGTGGTTCTTGCAGGAAGCCCGAGGAGTTACTTCCAAGTCGGAATTCATTATCTACCTCAAAATCTCCTTTAGTGGAAACCCCACAAAATATAGTTAAGGTTGTTCATGGAGGGGCTACTTCTGAGATGGCTATAGAAACAGTTCTGCATTCTTCATTTCCATAACCCGATTCTGGTTCCCATCCTTGTGGTTCATTTAGCGATTCCACAAAATGTACGAATATACCATCACCAAAGAAGCCATCAGAAAACATGGTTAATGTAATGGGCATCCCTCTTGAGGGATATTAGGAGTTTCAACATCTGCTGATGAGATCACTCAAAGCGATACATCAAGGGAAAACTTAGAACCTTTACATGATTCATAATCTCTGAATGAATTGGTCATTGATAATGTGTCCTCATATTTGGGCACCTCAGGTCAGGGATCTCAAGGAAAAACAGAAGCTACTAAGCTAGTTAAAGAGTTTTATACAAAGAATGCTGGAGTAGTAAAGAAAGCAGTACAAGATATGAAGTTTGATGATAGTACTGTTCTTGTAGGAACATTGAAAAGCTAAACATATAGTTTGGATACCATTAAAAAAGATTCAAAACTTGGAGACGTGAAGAATAAGACATCCGAATCAACAACCAGTAATGCTAACCAAAGCTGCAACTATATTCTTGTTAAACCTGTAATTGGAGAGAACCAAGATATTGGAAATGTTATCCATCTGGAGCATGGGATTGTGATGGTTTTTGATACTCCATATGTTTTGGAAAGTTCAACTGATGTTGGGATAGATAAAGAGGTGGCTTATTTTTCCAATTCTATTATTGGAAAAGAAAAAGCTAGTTTGCATCCCAGGGAGAGAAAAATTAATGGAATGCATGGCAGTGAATTGGAATCTCAACAGGTTAAACCTGAGAATGGCACAATGGTGGTTGATCAAATTTTGCTTAAAGAGAAAAAGGTTTAAGTTTTGGTCGTATATTTTCAATCAACATCAGATTCAGGGAAAGTGCTTGAACATGAATTGCAATTGGAAGCTATGGCAATGGTCCCCAAAGGTGATGTGGCTATTTTGGTGGAGAAGTCTGTTTTTTTATATGGTAACAAAGTTGTTGACTGTAAACAGTCTTCTGTATATAGAAACAAAAGTAGGGATAGCCATGAAAGTGCTAAAGTGCTTGGGAAAGGTTTAGCTGCTAATGTAAAGGCAATTGACACAGAAGATAAGGGTCACTTATCCAACACCAATAATGATATTGGTGAAATGGTTGCTCAACTTCAGGTGTCTTCTTTTCCTGTTGAAAGTGAAGGTAAGCAGGATTTAGTAGGTAGAGTGACAGAAAAGGAGAACACAATTTCTTCCAATGCGTTTTCCAAGAGCAATGTTACCAACATTGGTGATGCTGCCAAGGCAGTTATCAACAAGAGGAAGAAAAAGAAGGAAATTTTAAGTAAGGAAAATCTTGCAGCTCCCACAGGTGATTTATACAATGCATGTAAGGTTCAAGAGGAGAAGCAGGAAGATTTTAACCCTCTAAAAACATCCAAGGAAGCAGTAGCTGATGTTTTCAAGAACAATATTTCTACAAAGGAGCCTGAGGATCAAGTCCTGAAAGAAGTGGATGACCGAGAAGATGCAGCTGAGCTTTCAACTACTGTGAATCAAGTACCTATATCGGTTACTAAATTCTCAGGAGAGAGAAAGTACTCCAGATATTTTTTGTTGACTATTAAGGATCAGTGAAAATATATACAAATTCATTTTGATTGTCCAGAGATTATTGAATTACTTGGAAATTTCCAGGCTCTTGCAAGCCATATAGGAGAGGGTGATGCATTAACTGTTGGGGTTTTTAACTGTGGGTACAACTAATTACTTTAAACCCTAACCAAGATCTACTCCTATGCAAGAAATTAAACTTGATGCACAGCGGAATTTAAAAATCAAGCTTAATGCACAGCGAAACTTACTTTCCATCCTCAAACGCCGCGGACAGCTTCCAAGGCTCTGGGTTGATACGCTCCCGGTCTTGACTTGAGTTGTTGGCTCTCGAATCCTTCCAAGAACTTGCAATCCTTTTCTCTGGAGAGTATCATGTCTTCAAATGGAGCATACNTTTTTAAATTCCGCTGTGCATCAAGTTTAATTTCTTGCATAGGAGTAGATCTTGGTTAGGGTTTAAAGTAATTAGTTGTACCCACAGTTAAAAACCCCAACATTAACAAGAACTGCAAAGAGGACTTGACAGGAAGCCAAGCAGGAGTTATCGACTTGAACGCAGTGGGATTAATATGGCCAGTTTAGATGATGATAGATGGGCCAAGACAAGGGATGCTCTTGTTGCTGGCCGTGATATTCGGATGGATGTGGGTCCTAGTGGTTCCTCTTCTGGGTTTCGAACTGGACGAGGTTATAATACTTGTTTTGGAAGGGTTTCCGGTGGAGCACCGATGAATACGCCTTATAATACTTGTTTTGGAAGGGTTTCCGGTGGAGCACCGATGAATACGACTGACATCCTCCATGTAGGGCCTTATGTGCAAACACCATTTCAACAAGTTGGACTCGTGAGGAATAATTCTGATGCAGATAGATGGCAATAAGCTTCTGGTCTACAGAGGACCATTTTCGGACAAATTGTACCCTAAAGATGCTTGTAAATGGAAGCCATGAACATTAATTTGAAACCTATTTTTACTGATCATGAATCTGGTGATTAAGGAAGTTGGCAGTCCATGAATTATTATTTCATGGTGGCTGAGTAACCTGATAATGGTTTTGAATGGTTGAGAAAATGCTGAAATGGGTCATAACCAAATTGAATATTTTGTATTTCCCGTCTTCATGACCAAAAAATATTATTTCATTTTTTTTAATAAAAAGTGAATGTGCTTCTAAATATAAAAAATGTCTAAGTTGACAAAGAATTTTCGTGCACATTGCTTATACTCGGATTCATAAATTTTGTATAGGCATCAAAAGTATTGTGGATATGATGCAAAATATTTAACTATGTATGGAATAAATACTTCTTTGTGAAATGATAGAACATGAAGAATGGTAATTGTGAGGGAGTATGGAGTGAGAAGGATAAATACAATTTAATATTGAGGGAATATGTAAATTTTAGCAAGATTACAAAGTGTAAATGGTGAATGATTTTGGAGTTTTGTTACGAAGATGAATAAAATTCAATATTGATGGAATATGTAAATTTTAACAATATTACGATATTGATGAAACCTTATTGGGTCAGTGACACATGGGATTTAAAAAAGTAATATTTAAAGGGGATTTGAGGATGGTAAGTGATCTGCTTGTTAATATTGTGTATAAAAAATTATGTGAAATGTTTAGAGTTTTGGTATGGTATGGTGCAAAAATAGAGTCAAATTTCTTAAAGAATATAGGTTCAAACATGTAAATAGATTCAAGAATGGTTATCAAACAATATTGTTTCTTCAAAATGAATTTTTTCCATATTTATGGATGAAACCCCAAGACATGGTTGGAAGGTTTTCTTACCTAGGCACCTTAGAGGGGAGCTTCCACATAGCATGCCCCAATTCTAATGTGTCATCAGTGTGGTATTTTCCCCAATACATTGTCGAAGAAAGTAATGAATTTTTATCATAAAACCATACCACATAGAGATGATTGGGTATGCTTAGTCATAGTAATGATGAGTGTGTTTCATAAACAAGGGTGGTAGATAGCCTCACCACCTATGTATTTTAATTCATTTCACCCAAGATCATTCGTAGTGCTATAAATTGGATCATTATATAATTTGTCATTTGTTTTGATACTTTCTAGGTTGAAAATTTGGTGTTATTGGCTTGTAGGTCCTAGTTGACGAGCAAATCCTGCTTTTGTGATTAGGGGTACAAAAAATTTCAAAGCCAATTTGAGGCCTTAAATTATTCTTTTGGGATAAAAACTTTGCAATCTTAAGAAGTACTAGAATCCTACCATGGCAGGTGAGTAAAATAGTTGCAATCTATGGGATTAGTCAAAGGATGTATTTTCAAAGATGGAAGCACAAGTCAGTGACAAACTAGAGAACAAGTTTGGAATTTTCGGGATTTTAGAAGCTCTAACTCATAAGCTATCTCAAACAATAAATCAAGATATAATGAAGACCCAGAAAATGAGTTAAGAGAAAGAGAGACCAAGTTCTAGTGCCATTAATTCTTCTTAATCTTTGTTTTAAAGGAGAAAAAAAGGAAACCAAGATTTTTCCAAGGAGAAAAAAAAGTGGAAAGGAAAGGATAAGAAGACAAAAGCCACTACAAATCACTGCAAGGATCCAAATAACCATTTCAACCATTGTAATATAGATGGTCCCACCAAATATAAGTGTTGGAATCTACATACTGACGTGAATCCATAGAACCACAAGAAGAATACCAAGAATATGAACATGCTAGTCGCGTATTCAAGCAACCAGATAGGGAGGAGCCACGTCATAAAATAAGAGTATCCTCCATAAATCACTTAATTTACCATCTAAAGAGGTTTATGAAAAACAATCCATTGGCTTATATTTCTTTAAGGCCTTGGCTATTATTCATTTCTAATATTTAAATCTATATTTAGATGCTTTAGGTCTAACTTTGTCAACATGGATTTGAGATAATGTCCTTGATTTGATCAAATATCAGCTTTTTTAGGTTATCCAATCAAAACCTAGATTTCAATGTTTTCCAAGGCATTCAATTTTGAGTCTAGGCATCAAAATATTTCATACTATGTTGATGTCTCTCCTAAAAAATCTCAAGGTTGAGAGCCAAGCAGTGTTGCCCAAAACATTTCCTTCATCTAACAAAATAATAGATTCTCTATAAAGGGAATATTTGGTGTACATGTGTTGCATGGAAATCATTATGAGGTTGTGTGCATCAATGATGGATCTCACTCCACATTACCTGTGCAAATGAATATTTGGCCCACATGTGCCATATGTGGAGCATTTTGAGTTTTTGTGGAATGTGTATGGCTCTTGGGGATCAATAGAGGATTTTACAGGTTATGGACTATGGACATGATCCCAAAACACCACACAATCCTTGTAAAGGAATATTTGGACTATACGTGTTGTATGAGTTCCATTTCAGGGTTTTGTGCATTGGGGATGGTTCTTGGGGTTGTGCGAATGGTGAGAGGAGGAATGTCAACATATTAGGGCCTAAAAGAGGATTTTATAGATCATGGACCATGCACACAATAAAAAACCACCACAAAGGCCTTGTAAAGTGAATCTTGCTAGGTTTTACACATCAAGGATGGCCCTCACTACCTTTATCATGGTTTGGGAATCAAAATTGAGGTTATAGACCCTATAATATGATTCTTTGTGTCTAGGGTAGTAGATATGTTTACTATATACTACTCATATGATAAAAATTCCCTATGTAGGCCTTATGTGGCAGTACATCGAATTGCCATTTTATAAGAAGTTCTAAATATAATTTACTTGTCCACCCCATGTATTTGGGTGCTTGTAGTTATATCCCCTAAAAATTTGGGCCAAATTTCTACTCATAACTTTACTCTTCCCATTGGTCTAGGGGTGAAAAATAGAATGCTTTAGATATGTATCCATCCTTTGCTGTAATATTTCCCAAGACTTGCCTAGAAGTCTAGAGTGTTGATTAGGCATTGTTGAATTTGGGAAACAAAATGTACCTTGTAAATTAAAAAACAAATCTTCCTTCAATCAAATGCAGTACTTAAGTAGAAATATTCAGAAATAATCCCAAATTATAGATTGAAGAGATGAAGGAAAGATTTAAAAGTAAAAAACACAATTTTCTCATTACTCTAGATTTCCTGCCTTGAACTCCTAGAGGATCTCCCTATTTTGATGTTGTTGCAAATGGTACTGATGACAAGGGACATTGTGAATGACGACAATTTTTTGGAGGCTATAAATGTACGCTTGGCGTTACATGTTTATACTTTTGCTTCTTTTAGGATACCGAAAAAGTGGGAATGTGTGTAGGACCAGGAGAAGATACAACATTGGATGTAAATCCCATCTGGTTAAAGCTTGACTATCTCCATTCCCTACTCACACTCACAGGACTGCATTAGAAATCACCAAAGAAAGGAAAAATATGCTCCAAGATAGAATAAGATCTAAAATCAACATAACTACCTAATGAATCTGTTTTTCAACAAACAAGATTTTCAATTTAGTCTATCTAATGAACTAGAAGTTCACTTATGAACAACCAAAGGTCACACCTTATTTTTCTAAGTGCACTGTTTGCATTAACTTTCCCTAGAATTTCATTATGCTCTTTGTCAGAAACTCTTAGTCCTTTCCTTAATTCAGACATTAATGCCTCTTTACCTTGATAAGACAATATAAGGAAATAGTCATGACGTATTTAGAACAGATCCAATAGTGGCTGCAAAGTTAATGAATTTTAATCTACAAAGCCACATAATCCACATCTTGAAGAAAATCCCAGAACTAAAATACTTAATGGATAAAAAACATATCCCATACTCTCAAATAAATACAATAAATAAAATTTGGAGAAATCACATTTTCACGGCCATCAAAATAGAATTTCTCTAACCAGAAAAGAAAAAACTTCACAACCATGCAATTGAATCAATAAACCTAAGGTCGGATCTCTTGAATTCCATCGAGCATAATTGATGAACAAGAATGAGGAAAAATGAATACCCAGGTAATTACATCATACTAGAGTCAAAAAACTTTAAAACAACACTGTAAGCCTCCCTCTCAAAGCAATGAATCTGAGATTCCACAATATTTTGTACTCTTCCAAACTGAATTTCTTGTAGCCATTTCTAGAAACTCGTCCTCTTTGCACTTGAGAGGAAGATAACCAATTGTTCCTTCTTGAGTTTCAAAATTCATTCAGTTATGATCAACCTTTGGTATGGTTGCTAAATCTTTAGTTACACTAGCATGGTCATTTACAACAAAACTTAATTTCGACTTTTTAAATTGTCATGACACATAGTAAAAAATAAATAAGTGTCCTACAAGTACTCAACCCAGCATAATCGAGTAGAAAATGAAGTCTAAAACTTTACAAGATCAAGATATATTTTTTCTAGGGAACATAAACATTTGAAAGTCTAGTAGATTGTGGTCAAGTGATTAAATCATGCCACTTTTCAGTATCAAACTCGCTAAAGATGTTGCAGCATTTATGTGACCTACTTTACCATGACATCCATACCGAGAGGAAGTCTCAACGAGCTTGATGACCCAAAGATGAAGCATATATTAATAGAAAACGTTAGATGCAAGTCCTAGGAAAAAGACGAAATAAATATCCCTTGCATATGGCACCTGATTTGAAGGTGTAACCCAAGTTCAGAAAGGGCCATTTCCCACCCCCAGGAAAAAATGCTGTTTCTTAAGAAAGAAAACAGACTACCTAATGAAAATAAAAATAGAATGAAAATCAACTCACTGAAAAATAAACAAAAGATAGACCACACTACACAATGAAAATCAACTCACCTAAAAATAGACCTGCAAACCCCACCAAAATACATATCATAGAAAACAATGCTATAATATTTAAACTCTCTATTCTATCCCCATTTGAATTTCCCTAGCTTGTCTACGTTAAAAATATTCTACCTGAGCCAATGGATCCTTGGTTTACTGGTGAAGTACATGGAATATTAAGTCATTCACAAGGTTCCACTCTCGTTGTGATATTTCCCACTTGAATATTTTGTTACCAAAAAGAGGAGGTTGATTGCAAGTATGGGGAAAAATAAACCTCTCATGCATGGCGTGAGTAGAAAAAACTCTGAATGGGGCAATTTTGGCAGAATAAATACCTCTCAGATTTGGCATGTGAACAAAAAAATATTTGTATGATGAAGTGTATCACCTCGCCTCGGGGCATGCTTATGTTAAGAAACTTCCCAAAAAATGAAAGAAATAAAATCAGAGTTTTGGAAAGTTCCCAGGTGCCTATGCGGACAATACATACAAGGCTATGAGAATAGAACTCTAGATCTCGTGCAATAATATATACCCACATATATAACAGCCTCTTTAGCACTATGATCATATTATCTAGGTTTCCTAAGAGTCCCATCATTAGTTGTACTATGTGACCCCATGGTCACAACATCGACTCCAAAAGGAGCAGAGGCACAAAAACATAATACATGCCTCATATGCCAAGAAATAAACCAGTGACTATTCGTGCAATTTCCAAATGGATTTGTAGACCCATTACATTGTTTCTGTTTAAATGTGATAGACGATGCAACCAATAGAAAATAAAGTTGCAACATGTTTCTTACCACTGTTATTTGAGTCGCCATAATCCATAGCTCTTTTGTACAATTTGAATCCAAGGAAACTGTCCGCCAAAAGGTGCGCCAATCAACGCTTTGACGAACACATGTGAATACCAATGGTTGTGTTTTGGATGGAATAGACTTACCGAGTAAGTTCACATTCCAAAACGAGGGATTTTGTAACACCCCGATTTTGACCCCGTTTGCATTAAATGTATATGATGTAGATATTGTATTTAATCATGGTGCAGAGCTAAAGACAAAATCCCCACCATCGATTTAGTGTTTTATGTTTTGGTGATTAAAAATCGTTGCCGATGGTATTTTTGTGCTAGCCGACACATTATAATTTTGGACATCATGTAAATATGAAATTTAATTAAAAACCCACAACCAGCTATGTCAATGCAACAATAATGAGATGGGGGCATGATTTCCTAAGGATAAGGTGGGGGGAGAATATTCAAAACTTTGGGCCAATGGATAAAATCCAAATGTCAAAGGGAGAACCCATCAAACTGTAAACTACCTTTCTTATCTTACTCACCCAATCATTTATTACTACCAGAAATTGGTTGAGTTTGTTATTGCATGGGATGGGAAAGGTATGACAAGCCAAATTAGAATTGGAGAAGCCATTAGTTTTTGGGAAACATGTTTTGACTCCTTGGGCAAGTAAAAACCCAAAAACGTTTGCCATTCTACCATGCTTTCACGTTTTCATGTTTTTCTCACCATTTTCCCTTCAAGTAGATCTCTTGGAGGCAACTGGAACTTCTTGTGTGTGTATCCATTCTCATTTTTGGTTGTTTACCTCATTATATTCATGCTGGGAAATCGTTTTTGGTAATTATCAGTGGCTAGGTTTCCTCCCCCACGATTTTGCTGCAATTTCCCGTTGGTTTCCAAGCTAGAAATCATTTTTTGGTAATGCCAGTGAGTGGGAGAAGAGACCCATGATTTTCTTTTGGGTGTTGTTGAGTCCGTTTTGGCCATGTTAGGGCCAAAACGTCTCTGTAAATCAAATTGCTGCTAAAGGGCCGTTTTTACCCATTTTGGAAATTCATTTTGTTGCCAAAACCATTTTTCATCAACCCAGATCTTGCATTTCACTGTGTGTGCATGTTTTGTTTTGGTCTGAACCAGTTTGGGAGTGGAAATGGGGTCTGAACTAGCTTGATAAAACTAGTGTGAGAAGGAACCTCACAGACAAATCTAGGGGGCTGGTTTTATTCTTTGCACACCCTGAATAACACTGGATGGGAAGGCATAGCCTGAGGGACTGTGTAGCAGAGAAGGGGATGCTTCCTTGTGTTGGGTGTGCAGATGTTTTAGAATTCAGGCTAGATCTGGTGCAAGTGTCCATAGCTCTAGGGTTGAGCTCACTAGCTTAGCAGTCAGCCTTTCCAGCTCCTTTGCAGCTTGATAAACCCGACTGTGTTGGCTTGGATGAGGTTTTGTTGTATCCTTTGGCTACATGTGAGCCTGCTAATGTTGCCTTATTCCTTGTGGGAATCATGCCTAGCTCAGGGGTGGCAGTGTTGCTGAGAGATTGATGAGCACACTGGCCTATGGTTGGGTGGAAAGTTGTAGCGACGTAGTTGTTTGCGGGACAAGATTCTTCTAAGATAAGTATCTCTTGTCTATTTTATCTCTACAACTGTATGTGCTTATTGATTAAGATGAACATGTTAAATGCTGTGAATGAATTTATTTTGCTTCCATTGTATATTAATGAGTTATGCGTCTGTGTATGTTTAAGTTCAATGCATTTTATATTTTCGTTCATGGGGCTTAGTTTTCCCGGATCGATAGCAGCATGGTCATGTTCCCTCGCTGGTAGACGGGAGGGGACATGATAGATTTCATTACGAAATGTAGGGTGGTTAATTTTTTTTTTCATAGTTTGTAAATAAGGTTTATTATGAAATTTGGGGTGGTTTAATATATATATATATATAGTTTGTCAATGAGTCTTATTATAAGTTTTAGTTTATTTTTACATGATAAAAATAATCATTTAATTTTTTATTTACATATTAATTTGGTATGTAAGATTTTCTTGTGTAAGGGATAAGGGACAATTTTTGTTTATTAATTTGACTATTATAGTCATGGTAGGGTGGCAAGTTTGATACTCTCTCTATCTAGGTTTAAATCTCCAATACCACATTGGATCATTGTATAACTCATAACTTAGCAATGGTTGATATTTCTTGAAGAAAAATCAATGGAACCTCTATCTTAGGGGGAATCTACCATTCATTCCCTTGGTTGGAAATTTTAAAATCAATAGAATGCTTAGTAAGATAACAAATAGTGGGAAGTATTTTTTTGGAACGCAGAGCTGAGTAGGGTTATGGTTAGTTGGAGGGTTTCTCAAGTTTGAGATATTATGGCTGCAACCCTTCACATGCCTTCACACATCAGCTGTAGGAAAGCGACAATTGATATTCCATAATGAATTTTGGAAGTAATTTTTCATAACACTCCATAGATCAAGTATATTATTCGCTAGACCCTCTAGAAGGGAAAATTATTTTCTCTTCCCCACAAAGGTCCCCAAATGTTTTTTGGTTGGCAGAATCAGATCTTCCACTAAAGGTGACTAGCCCTTGATTGGTGGACGGCTTGAAAACTAGTTATCTAGGAGACCGATAGGATAAAATGGCTACCAGAGAAAACCTTAACACGTCAAAGCTCAACTCCATGGAAGAATATGCCGACCTCGCGTCCCTGTTGATGTGACTGTTGGTGCTGGAGCTTGGTGGAAACCCTTACTCATTGTTTACTTCACAACCACAGTCTACCTTAGGCTTCCGAGCCCCAGCATATGTGACTATTATCCATAATTATTTTGTAGTGGATTTTGTGCTTCCAGTTGCAGATTGGGTAAACCCGGGGACAAATTTTGGGTTGGAGTTACTCGAATTTGAGTGGTCGCTGACAGAAACATTAGGGGACAAAGCCTGGATTTCCCCATGAAAAACAATGTGTTCAACTGTGTGATGCTTGTTTTACTACTACAATTGTTTTACTATTGATACTATTTCAAGTACTATCTCTATTACAATCTGTAATTTTTAAGAATATCATGCACATGTTAAAATTCAACATTTTGGACATAAAATAAAAGTAAAAATGATATAATAAACCTAATGCCGACACTTGTGGTTTTATAGTTTCAATTAGTTGAACTCAAATCTATAAACAATCTTCAAGATATGTTACTAAAATAAACAAGAAAAACCAGATTGAGAGGACACGAGTGTGAAATTTTTATCTTACATTTAAATAAAAATAGTGATTTCCACCAATATTGATTTTTCCTTCCAATTTTGTGTTCAAGAATGAAGTTGGTAACGACACACATATTTTATTTTTAAAATTATGATTTTACATTGGTAATACTTGGGGTCAAATGAATCTTTAATAGGTGCTTTACATTTATTTTTATTTATAAATATTTGATTTTCCATTAATAAAACTGGACTCAATGGAGTCAAACGTAGCTCCATGTTTATTAGGTGTTTTAATTGATTTGTTTATCTTTTCTTTTAAATTTTGAGTTGAACTAAACCCAACAATAGTCCCACACTTATTGGCTATACCCTAACTAACATTGAAAAATTGATAGTTAAAGTCTCTCATTTGTCTTTTTAAACTTCATAACAAGGGTTACTCTCAATCTCAAAATTACACATCATTTGTGAAATACATTTTAAACATTAATTTGAAGAACATTTTTACTTTTGCATGTGATCCTCTGTGGGTGGATAGATTGGTATCATCTTGAGTGGTAGTTAGCCTAGGTCCATGGTTTGAATTGCTAGGGGTGTTTATAGTGAACATGTCACTCGATTATCCCTGGATATGCTAGAAAGCATCAACCCATACCTCCATTAAAAGGAACCTCACCACACATAAACACATAAACTAGCTTCCTAAGAAATTGTATATATCATTTCCCCTAGAAATAACTTTTTCAGAAATTCTCAATCTGTTTTCCCCATTCGGAGGATGGAACCTAGTTTAAGCGCACGACATTGAATTAATGCCCCTAATCCTATGGGAATTGATTGGGACCTACATAATGCATTGGATTCTTTATTGGGCCCTACATAGTGCGGAAAAATAGCTTTTATTCACATGATAATAAATTAAATTGCACTCTACTGGATGTGTCATGAGGTACGCTTTACAACCTAGTTGGATGTATCATGATGTTGCATAAAAATGATAAACTAAAATGAATAATATTAATGCTGTCCACCATCATAATACATACCACTAGGGTGTAGAGTGCAATGGAAAAATATTCTATACGACATTGCCTTTCTCTATCAAGCACTATCTTGTCTTGTGCACTTCGAAAAAGCCTTCTTTTCTCAGGCCCATTCCTTCACACCCGAAAAAATGCTTTCCCTGTATTAGAAATCATAGATATAACTTCTACCACCTCCTCCCCTCACCACTTGGACTCAACCATACTTTTACCATACCAAGATCTATTTAAACTTACAACTTAATAGAACCGCGGCTATAAAACTTACTTCTTACTCCTACAACTTACCTACTACCCACTTCTTAGTATTTTTCTTTTACCAGGAGCTATCAAGGAAAGGATCCCTTATGAAGCTATACTGTATAACCTTGGTATATATATATATATATTATTGTATGTTATATATTTTTGAGGAAAGCTTTTCTTTCTGAACTTAAGTAAAAAGGTGGTTAGTTAGTTTAAACTTCAAAGTACGTTCCTATAGCTGTTATCCTCAATATTATGATTTCAGATAAAGGGACTTATAATAGGAGAGAAAGCAATAGGGTTATGGGCCTAAACAAGAGGATCACTCACTCCTTTCTTAACACCACCCATTAGCAGACCCAGAAACAACAAGTACCTCCCAACACATAGGAAGGTTGTTCACTGGCCCACAAGTTCATTACATGTCACAAATTACCATGTTCCCATGATTTAGGCTTCTTAGATCCTTTACATTGGGATCATGCTCTACTATGTTATTGCTTATGCTATGGTGCTCTAGGAATTAAAAGGGTGAATTACATGAATTCTATCTTATGCTATCAGACAAAAGGAAGTTACAAATATGAGGTAAATTGGTTAATGTTTACTCTACGAAAGATCTTAGTTATGATTTTAATTTAACTTACTAAACTAGAATCCTCAATTTACTCACTGGATAACCACCACTTTGAATCATTGGGGCAGGATAGATTCTATGTCATGTAGGATGAGCAAACTAGTATTATTATCACTGGTCACTACATACCCAACCGAATCTAGTATTATTATTCATTCACTGGAACAACGAAATGAGGTCAGTTTTTTATTCTTGAGAGTCACTTACAAGAGAGAAAGGATTTAGTTAGTCCTAGATTGAGGAGTGTTCATGTCAACTTTGATTCTTCCTTGTGGTATTAATAAACTGAGTGGAGAACTAGGACACATGTTGAGTATAGTTTAGTTACTCGGCAACAAGATGGGTTTGTATAGTTTGGTTAAGCGAGGAAGTTGGACCAGGTAATCATACCATGCAGTAATCTCGACCATGCTGGATAGCTTTATTGTGGACCATTTTGGGATCTCAGTGATATACTCCTCTGACCCAACTCTCTATCTTTCTGGAATACACCAATTTAAAGGTATACAACAGGAAATCAACTATTCTAACCTAGCGGGTTTATGTGATTCTGAGTCTTGTATTCTATGGGAATTATCCAGTACTTTTTATTTGATTTTTCCACTAGAAAAAAAAGGGTAACATCTATCATATCTTGGTATCTCCACAACATGGCTTCATGATGTTTAGGATTATAGGCCATATGATTAAGCAATTCCATATGCAAGAGCTACTCCAAGGGTGAAAAAAGTTGAGGAATCTATTGTGAAGCAGGTTACTTTGGGGGAGACCCTCTCTACTCTTATTTTGCTATAGCTTACTCCTTTCGAATATATTCCTATAAGGGCTCATCCACTAAACACTCTTGCATGCCCAAGTGTGAGCACTTTGGACCCTCACCCATGCAAAACTCTCCAGTTCCTTCGGCAATATTCTGTGAGGTTCTTTCCTAAGTAGTAGTGGAACCTATGTCTTCAATTACTTGCTTCTATGCTGGAGGAGAGGAAGGATCCCCTACTTGTGTTGCTTCATTGACAACTAAAACCTAGGGATATGCTCAATGGTAACTTGGGGCTTATCATCAACTGTGACCATTGGGATGGTGGAAGAGTGGCCCTAGTCAAACTTCATGAACTCCTTTAATGTCTCCTCCACCAAATATAGACCTTTTCCTTATGTCATACGTTTTGATAGAATACAATTGATGAAGTGTCAAGACATGTCGGTCCCTAGAGCTTCGAGGAACCTAATAAGGCATATTACTATTTAGTTTTGATGTAAAGTAAAGTAGACAAGTTCAGAGTTCTAGTGCAAGATCTCACAAATGCATCTTTGACGCCACTATTGTAGGTCCCTATATCTATCGTTGGAACACAAACAAATTTTAAGAAGAATGGAGTAATAGAACCCCAATACATTTGCAAAAAATTTCTTGGTATTTCCCGGACTAATTGCTACTGATAATATGTTATAGCAAAGTAAGCTAACCTAAATGCATAAGAAGGTAATTTAAAAAAAATCAAAATAATATCTAAGTTCAGAAAGACCAAACTCCATATATTCCTCCTTGCTCTTGAATGAGCTCCAGATTCTCGATTCTTGATCATATGTTTCTGGAGCCGTTGCACGGTATGATCTGTTATAGACTCACTCCCTTATTTCCTCTAGACAGGAGGTTCAGAGCTATAAGACGCGGCCATGACAGGGAGATCATTGTTACTGTTCGCCTGAGTCGATAATTCCTCAAATTGTTGGTGTGGGTGGTGAAATTGCAGCCATTCTGGATGCTACATGTTTTGACCTGCAAGCACAGAGTCCATTGAAAATATGGTCATGCTGCCATTGTTTCCCCCTGATTCACACAATCCTCCTCCTCTTCTTCTGCTTCATCCTCCCGCTGCCCAACACCCCTCTGTGCAAGAAAATCCTCCACCGTCACGGCTTGGGTAGTATAAATTCTCTGAATGTCTGTGCAAGAAAATACTCCATCATTGTGACCAGAGTAGTCTGAAAATTAGGTCAATGAATGTCTCTCCACACTTGATAAATACTACTCCTACTGTAACACTCACCTAGCGCTACAGGACACAAGCCGGGGAGATGAGAAGACCGTCCTCCATGTTACTCTTTCCTACATAGCCACCACAGTGAATCTTCTCCACTTGCCTTTCTAGGGGTTGCAAGAACATAAAATCAGAAGGGGCAAGCATGGCCTGGGACCCTGTCTTCCTTGTTATAATACATCCTGAACAATAATGAACAACATATGTTTGTGTTCTAATTCCCTCTTAATTTCATTCACTTTATTTTATGGAATTATTGTGAACCCTCCCTTCCCCATTGCAATACATCATGAAAAATAATGAACAACATATGTTTGTGTTTTAATTCCCTCTTAATTCCCTTCATTATATTTTATGGAATTATTATGATCCACATCCCCTTTCCTTTAAATTGTAAAATACTTTTTTTTAAAATAAGAATTCAAAACTTCATGAGATAAACATGTTATGTTCAATTCCATTCATTATATTTTATGGAAGTATTAAGAGCCACATCCCCTTGCTTTTAAATTTAAAACACATTTCGTTTTAATAAACATTCAAAACTTCATTATTCACCATTATGTGTACGCACAAAATTTCATTTTTTAAAATCTTTTGCAACTTGTTATTACATGGCCTTTAAACTGTGTTGGATTTTTGGTGCTCACAGATTGGTATAGGCATTGTTAAACGGAATTTAAGCTACCCATTGAAATTAATTGCAAAGAATGCCGGAGTGAATGGAAGTGTCGTGGATGAAAAGGTCAGGACAAAACCTACCATGATTGTCAAATAGTTTTCATGCTTATTGGAGTGTTTTTCCTTTTAATGCAGGAAAACTTATTTATGTTGAGAGTCAGCTTAATTGCAGATGGTGTTATTTCTTTATTCTCTACGCTTTTTAATATATACTAGATTTAAATTACATTCTTCATTTTTCTTAGGTACTGAATAGTGTAGATTTAGCCTTTCAAGTTTAATTAACCAATTCTTAAATTGAATATATTAGATTAGATTTTCCTATTTTGCACATGATATTGGTTACTATTGTTAACTGTTGAACATTTTAAATAAGTTGCTTCATTTTTTTTCTACTTTACAGTTCATTGTTTTCTACTTACAAGTGAGATTTTTTATTGGATTTTGCAGGGGTGAGCTTAACTAAGTGGTCCATTGAGTATGAAGATCCTATTGTTGAGGTTTTTCCATTGAGTATGAAGATCCTGTTGCTGAGGGTTTCAAGCTGTTAAGTATGGTTTTAAAGTTTCCATGAGATCTAAGTATATTGGATTAGTAGCCAAGTACAAGTGGAATGGTTTAGCCATTGTAATATTTTGAAAAGTCATCGATGTACTAGATGATTTTCATGTAAAGTTATATGGAGATAGTTTCTAAGAAAACTCATATTTATTGTAATACTTGGCAATATAATATAATTTGTGCGGTTTAAAACTTATATGATTGTACTTTATATTATTTATAAGTGTTGTAATTAACTAATTAATGTGACATTGCATAATTCAAACGTGTATTAGATGAAGATAAATAATGTATAATTCTTTTTTTAATTTACACATAATATCATATAAAAATTTACATTAATTAATAATGGACACTATTAAAACTACTAAAATATAATAACCAAACATAAAACGACTAAAAATGACTAAATTAGTGACCAATAAATGAGATTAATGAACAAAATTCGCATATAAAATGACCAAAAGTTGAGAGATACATGAACAAACAATGAGATAAAAATGACCAAAATTCGCTTATCAATGACCAAAAAACAGTTTTGGTGGCTAATTTACGGTCTTTTATTACGCGACCAAATTTGGTCATATTCTAGTTTGTCATGTGGTCATTAATTTGGTCATAAATGTGGTCATATATTTGGTGATTGATTCAAATATATGACCAAATTAATGACCAACTGACAAGCTATAAATGACCAAAATAAAAATGACCAATTTTGGTCGCGTAATAAAAGACCGTAAATTAGCCACCAGCGATCACCAAACCAAAAGTGGTCATTGATATGCGGATTTGGGTCATTTTTTTGGTCACTAATCTCTCATTTCCCACTAGTGCACCTCTATACTGTAGTTTCACCTCAAC